>JZKD02S1442674.1:589691-607281 GCA_000966675.3 Picea glauca
CAGGGTGGCAGGACAGGGCAAGGACAAGTGGTTGTAGCCACCTTTCGGTTGTAGCCGGAGAACATTGGGGGTTGTAGCCTCCTTCTGGTTGTAGCCAGAGAATTGGGGAGTTGGAGCTTCCCTCAGGTTTTAGCCTGAGAAACTAGAGGGTTGGAGCCTCCTTTCAGTTGCAGCTGGAAAACAAAGGAAGTTGGTGCTTCCAATGAATGTAATTCTTCAAGACATATAAGAAAAAGGATTCTGTGGTTTTCTCCCGATTTGGGTTTCCATGTAAAACACTGGTGTACTGTGTATGTGCGTGATTGTTTATTTATTACTGCTCATTATTGGATAATAATTCTACATTGATATAACATTTAAAGAAAAAGGATTATAATTACGCTATTACTGATTGACCCCCCCTCTTAGTAATCCAACATTAACATGTTTTACTTGTTGCAATTTACATTTCTCAATAGTTTGAGGGGAAACATAACTCAGATTAGAACCAGAGTCAATTAAAATGGAAACTAGATGGATGGAAATCATACCTTCCATCTCCACCACTGAATATTGGTGGCCAGATTGTCTATTATCCAAGACTGCATAAATTTGTGGCATGCTGCTAGCCACATCATTGACTATGGTAGCCTCTTGGGTGTTGTATAACCTCCTATTGTCTTGTTTCCTATGTGGGAAATCCCTCAATATATTTTCTTATCCACAACCCCAACATTTTAAGGGTTCTCTCTTGGTATTATTAGTCTTACCTGTGGTTTTTCCAAAGGTTTTATTACCACTCTGAGATGGAAAATTATGCCGATATACACTTTTAGTAGGAAGGATAATCTTAGAGCTTTTCTTATGATTCTTAAATCTTGAGGATTTAAACCCTTCTTCTTGAATATAAAATTACTTTTCTTCTTCCAGTCTTTATGAGGTTCCTTGCAATGTTTCCTCTTGTTTATTTTCCTCTAGGAATGTGAACTAGTTTTTCTACTAGAATATTCCTTGGAGTTTCCAGTTTCCTCACTAGAGGATTCATCCATTGAGTGTATCTTGGCTACATGTTGGGCCTTCTTTGAGGTCATCCTCCTTATGCAGCCACTTTCAAGACCATGCATTTGTATCTCATGTGGAATTTGAGTTTTATTAGTATGATGTCTTTCCACATGACTGGATATCGGTCCATGTTGTAGGTAACTTTGTATATCCGATAGGCTTTGTAGTGGGACTACATTAATTTCAGTTTTTTTTTCCTATTCTTTTATCAACCTTTCATTGTCAGCCTTACAATTATGTAATTCCTCCATAAGGATTCTTATTGTTTCATCCAAATATGGAGGGGTTTCCACTGCTCTCCTATCATCATATTATTCTTCTCTATTGTGTGATATTTCCCCCAACTCATGGTGTGTCACCATCCTTTATGTTGTATTTTTCCTGATGTCCATTGATTGATTGAGTGTGGATAATTTTTTTTATGTTAGTTAATTATCTACTATTTTATGAACAACACATACAATTTATAAGGTGAAGTCATCTTCTATATTTGGAACACTAGAGACACACAGTTCAGACTTTCAAAACATATAACAACAACAAAAAGTTTCATTCCTCTTTTTAGTAGTGGTTTAGATAAGTTTCTTATGAATGGGGTAAGATAGGGTATTACCCCTGAAAATTTCTCTAATAAGATTTTTATGTGACTCGTTCATGAGACCAAGAATGCCAAGTGTTGTTTCCCACTCTTATACCACTTTGTAACACACCTAACCCCTAAGTACCTTTTTAAGGGGTGGGGCATCAAATTTTCACTTTTCTTAATCGAATCCCTGTAACTAGGGTCTCACCGTCTTCAGTTCGGCGAGGGTTTTCCAACGACTATAAATTTTTCCATATATGTGTTCTGGATTGCAAGTTATGGCCCTTCAAATTTCTTTAAGCCTTTATTAACTAGAGTCTCTTACAATCGTGTGGTACCCATGTGGCTCCCCGTCACCCAACACTACACATCATCATAGTATACGAAGACTCTTCTAGCCCAGAGTTGACATATTTCTAGCTCCTATAGTCCTACTAGGTTAATTAACCATCAGCACAACAAAATCCCACTCCTTACCAAATCTCCAAGGGAACTTGGAATCATTAATATTAATTAGTGCCTATGTCTTTGAACTTTGGTGAAATTCCTCCTCATTTTCTTATGAACCCAAATCCCTGAATGCAAGATTCCCAGAGAGGGACCCTTCCATTTAATTAATTACATTTAAATTGTTCTTATAACCTGCAGGAGCGGGAAATTAAATACATGCCTTTGGCCCATTTCAACTTATCCAGTACACCACTCCAAACCTCTGGAGTTCCAAATTCTTGGACTCCTGAAGGGTCCACACTTACATGTGACGACTCATTAAATGCTGACGTAGGGACAAGTGGGTTTGTACCTTTGGTCGATTAACCCCAATGTTCCCACATCCCAAATTTCCCAAATTCCCAAGATCTCACTACCCCAAGGTATTCCACCAACTATTGGGCCAAACGAGCATGTGCCAGGGGGATTGACATGCATAAAATGGAATAGATGACATGTGGCCCCATCACTGGGTGAAACATGTCATGTTCCAATTGGAATATAAGGTCTGTAAAAATCACAAATCAAGTTGACACATGGCATGTCGAACATGGGTCCACGTCACCCTAGGTGACGTCGATGTGCCACATCACTCTAGATGAACAACCTACAGGAGCCTCTAGACTCTCATACCTGTGAAATCTCTCAGATCTCTAAAGTCTGACCTCTCACTAGAAACCTCCCAATACCCATTATATCCCACGATTGAGATGGGTCCATGTAGATCCATATATCTACGACCTTTGTTACTTCATGAATTCAACATTCATGGTTTCTGTTGTGTAATTTCCTCTTTAATCCTGGAGTGGTCAGTTTTGATCTGACCACAGTCTATATCAAATATTATGGAGGGATCCCACCACATCCTAGGATTGACGGTCCTCGTCGCTTCGTGACTTTGGTGTTTGGGGGTTTCTCCCGTCTAACATTCTTTTTCTCTTAGAGTGGTCAATGCAGGATTGACCATGATGTAGATCCAACAGTAAGGGAAGATATCGAAGGTCCTCATAGCTATGGTTCTAGTAACTTCGTGAGTTCCACGTTAAAGGGTTCCAACCATTTAACACTCCCTTTCTCCTGAAGTGGTCAACATCGTCCTTATCATGACGTAAATCCAATGACCAAGGAATATCCTAAAGATCCTCAGATCTATGGCTTGTGTTACTTTAAGACCAGAAAGCGGATCAAGTTTTAACAGTGGGACAAGTCCCATGAACACATTCAAGGAAACCACCAGATTTTGGTAACCTCACCGGTAATTGTACCAGTAGGTTTCTTTTGGTTGGTTTTGAAGGTTGTAAAGTCATAACATCCCAGATCTCTCGAATCCCAAAGTTCCAAAGACAAAATATCTTAGCTCCTTTCATGATTTAGTTATCCGTGATTTGGTTAGGGCCATGGACATGAACCCTTGGTCACACAAATGAATAGTTTTAAGGAGGCGCCCTCCTTCCACGGAGCTCAAATTTAGTGACTTGCGAAGGTAAATTCGAGGGGTCGACATGACTGAAGTTTTCCAGTGAAGTCTTCCCCAACTCTTACATCATAAAGTCAATCCTTGGGACAATTCCCTTAAGGATTGTTGGCCCTCGACCAAGTTTTGAGGAAAACTTGGTCAGGTTTGACCATATTTTGGAATTTGACACATTGGTCGAGGAAGGAGCACCCAAGTAGAGTTGAGATTGTGGATCTCATTGATTTTGTAGGATATGTGGACCCAATAAAGGGTCTCTAATGTTTTTTTAATGGGTTATGGGATGTCATCCCATGGGGTTTACCCATGATTAGGCCTTATTGTAAGGGATTGTAAAAGTATAAATAAGTAAGAATGTATGGTAGAAGTAGCGAAGTCTTGGTAGATAAGTGCAAGTAGTTTTGATTTTCTTTGTGAAGCATAATGTATATGTGTTAAGTCTTTGTTCTTGTGAGAGAAGTTGGCTCTATGCCTTGACCAGGTTTTGGAAGGAGGATCTGGTGGTCAGTGCACATATCTCTTTTCTAGCATGAAGCTTGGCTCCATGGCTTGGTGCATAGGAGAAAATGAATGTAAGATATTGAAGAATAATAAAGAAGATGAAGCGGTTGGTGGATGTAACCCCGCACTAGGGTGAACCACATATATCTTGTGTCTTTGGTTTTATTTATGTTGTGTTGTTTAATTTATAAATATGCTCAGTGCTTGATGATTATGCATGACAGATAGATTTGTTGATGCTTAGTTATTTACCTGTGTTAAGGATGAATAAATGTTATATATAACCTAATGATATGTGATAAGTGGTTGAAATGCTTAATATTTGTTGTTATTGTGTCAATCTTGATTAGGGTATGTTCTGCGATGTTATAAACTAATGTATATCACCTTCTAAGTGTTGCTAGAATACTCTGCGAAGTGTTGTTATCACAGATCTGTGTCCCAGCTCGGTTACACACACTTGTGTCCTATAACCCCCCATGCTTCTACCTCAGGTGAGACTTTTCCTTCTTCATAGGTGTTGCCAAAAGGGTCGGTATTTAGGGTTTTTTGGTGCATTGTTGAAGCGTTGAACGCTGGGTATGCCCTTGTTCCAACAAATGGTTTCATTGTCTGGACCTGAAACTGTGATTATTGGGAACTAAAGTAAATAAAAGAGAAGATATATGCATAGATCTATTGCTAAAGTGCACAGTACTCTACTTGACTTGTGAAGCTATGTGCTAATAAAGAAATCCAATCTGAAGAAAAGAGGCAATATCCGAAAAGCGGTAAAGCTTTGTGCTTTGATAAGAGTAAGATAAGTGGAAATTTTTGTTTCGAGAGCATGAATTTAAGTATTTTTAATAGATTATGTCCTAGTCTGAAAGCTAGGGAACAGTTGGAAGAAAGAGTGGGTCTAACTAAAGTTGATAGAAATGAAGAAATATATGTTATTCCTCTGCATAGAAAGAATTTTTGGACTAATAAGTGAATGCAGGAACATAGAAAGAATTTTTGCAGATTGCAGGTCCAACACTGTGATCCTAGTGCACAGTACAAAAGAGGTCGGGGAACATAAAAGAGGAAAAGAGGATTGGCATTGTGTTATAACTGCAGAAGACTGGGACATCTTGCTAAGGAATGTCCTAGTACAGGTCCTATCTATCTTTGTTGTAAAATTGTTGGTCATGAGGTTGAGGATTGTCCAAGGATGATTGTTAAAGTTGAAAGAATGAACATGAGACAAGAAAAATATGAAGGAAGTCAAGAGACTAAGAGCATGTTAGTGAATCAAAAAGAGAAATAACATGAGAAAGCTCAGACTACGTTATTATAGTTGAAATAAATGATGAATGATCACAAAGATGTCAGTTTACCAGATATCCTGAAAGTAAAACAATGCATAAGTGCAAGAATAGAAGACTTCGACATAGACTGTGTCTTGGATGAAGAAACACAAGTGAATATTACAACAGAAGACACTTGGGAAACTTTGGTAAATCCTACTATGGTACTTTCATTGGGAAGGATAGGCTTGTTTAAGGGTAAGATGATAACTTTATGTGGAAGAGTTACTAATG
This sequence comes from Picea glauca, assembly GCA_000966675.3. Classification (NCBI taxonomy): domain Eukaryota; kingdom Viridiplantae; phylum Streptophyta; class Pinopsida; order Pinales; family Pinaceae; genus Picea; species Picea glauca. Next base: position 595,342 of record JZKD02S1442674.1, read on the forward strand.
TACCTACTATTATCCATGGAACATCGACTGAAGAAGAATTTGAAGTCATTAAGTTTATTGGGGACAATGCCCCTTTCCCACTTTTATTAGGTAATCCTTGGATTGAGAAGGATCAAATTAGAAGGAAACCAGAGGAACAAGCTATAGAAAAGAAAAATCAATAACTAAGGGATTTCATAGCTAGAAAAATAGATCGACTAATAGAAGAATGAGAGGCTAAGTCAAAGCAATAGAAGGTAAGAGAAGTAGTTGTCAAGGTTGAAAGAATGCAAGAAGGTTTGAAGGACCTGTCCATTTAAGAAAAAAGTATACCCACCCAGGAAGTATTAAGAGAAGGGATATTAACTTCGAACCCTTTGAGAGAACATCAACAGTGCGAAGTCACTACGCTAGGAGAAGATAAGAATAAGAATGGAAAGAGGATTCTAGAAATAGTTAGAGAGACTCAGATCATAGGAAAGAAGAAAAGGAAGATCAGTAAAAAGAAAGATAAGATGGAAAATCTACAGGAAGCTACATAGACCAGATGGAAGACTTCAGAGACTGGAACCTCGCAGGAGGAAGGTTCGTAGGATTTGATCCTCTTCGGAACAACAGGACCACGTAGAATAGGACTTCACCCTAGAGAAGCTATATGACCGTTGGAGGCACCCCGACCATTAGAAATATGCTCCAGAACGGCTAGAAAACAAATTTATGGGCCTATGGACCGCTTCTGGGATGTTGAGACTGTGCCATAACGAATAGATTCACATTGATGGAAGCATTCTTTCCCATTGGAAGAATCTGTTATGAGACCCTGCTTATTTAACCCATCAGATGTTGCATCGGGACCACTTCTTTCTACCCATGATTAACTGAGCCAAGAAGATAATTGATTGTGTGTCGAGATTTGTTATCAGAAGCTAGACATCGCCATCTATTTTTCTACCTTACCTGTGTTATAACCCTAAATTTCACCAGATATGCTTACCTGGCATCAGGCCATCTCATTTTACATCTTTTGCCAAACCACTACTGAACAACTCTTATTAAAAACACCCTTTTTGAAGGCACACACGCCCTTCTCCACTACTGCATGCGTGTATACACTAGTTGACCCACTACAACCCATGTATACCTACAAAAGCACGAAAAATGGAAAGCTGCAGATGGAACTCATAGTTTTGGGTAAGTTACCTAAACTGTTTGACCACCCATAGCTGGTCACTCGACCAAATACCTATCCCTTTCTATCCTATAAAAGAAGGGGTAGGGATCCCATTTGAAAGGAGGAAAATAATTGTAAATAAACTCTACCCGATTTCGCATTCCCTTTCTCCCAACCTTTTGCAACTAGTGTGTGAAGAGAAGCATATACAAAATCAGTTGGAGCACAGTTGAAGAGGATCCCAGGACCAGATTCGAGGAGCAGTGGCTGATCTCACTATTGTAAGGTTACTCTTATGAGATTAATAAAAAGAAGTACTTTTCCCATCCCGCCATATGAGGTTTGCAATGTTTAAATTTGATTATATTTTGATAAAACCTCTAACCCATTAGTTCATAGATCATATGCATGTGGAGTTCTTTGTTTGTCTTTTTATGGATGTAGGTTAGCATTGGGAGGATATTTGCAGTCAAGGAGAGACCAAATGTTAAAGGATCGACATCAAACACTGAAACTAAGGTACAGTAACTTGATCTTTTTAACCTTGTATTTGCATATGAATAATGGGGTTCATGATTGGGATGTTAGTAAAAAGTAGGAGAGTTTAGGTCATTTATGCATGCATTACAGAACCCTTAATGCTAGTCCATAGGGGGATTTCCCACCCATGACAGAAATGGCAACCATACTGGGGATATCTCTAGGGTTCTTGGGGATACTTGTTGGGTATTCTAAATTGGTTTTATTACCTTTTTTCTGAGTTTCTGCAAAATTCTGAGCTAGTAGGGATTTTGGTCTTCCATACCAGTACTCCCTGCTTTCTTCGCTTGGCTATTTTTTCTTTTCAAAGAATCTACAAAGCCATACGTGACTTGTATAAGGCCTGCACGTGTATACACATGCCCTGACTTCACCCAACCCACATACATACGCTGGTTGCTGAAGGATCAATAACATGTCTGAGTCCAGAAAAATTCTTTGTGAAGAGAGGCAATCATCCTCTTCCCTATAAGAAGTGATCCTTCTCAGGGGTTTTCTGTATATAGTTCTGGGTCTTTGTTGTTGCAGTCTGTATCCTAGGTATAACCTCATATTAGCTTTGCTTTCTCAAGTTTCCTTACATATTTTTCTATCAAGAGTACGTTTTTGTACCTTTAAGGGGTTCTGGTTTTCAATACCAGTACTCCTTGCCTGAGCTTAGCTGCTTGTCTTTCTTCTTTTGAGGATAAATAGAGGCACACGCAACCTGTATTGAGCATGAATGCGTGCATACATGTCCTGTATTTGGGAAGCCCGCATGCATATGCTGGCTATTGAAGTGACAGTTGCGTGTCTGTCTAGAAAATTTTGAGGAGGCAGTCATCCTCTTCCCTATCAAGATTTAATTCCCAGGTTTTTATTGTTTCATTATGGTCTCTGTCATAGCATTTTTAGCCTAGGTTGGATTCCAGCATAGCTTTCTTTTTCATTGAAAATTTTCCTCAATTTTCTTTGCTAGGTTTTTTTATGAGATAATGAGTCAGTCTGATGTGCCTTTTTGGTTGTCAGTAACTCCCCGCGGTCTGTGGTTGGCCAGAGGTCCTTTTTTGGCCTTGTCTTATCTTTATTTATTTTTTACCTTTCTTCTTCAGAAAAGAAGAAGAAATACAGTTCTAAATTTTCTTGTTTTTGAAGCATAATAAAATAAAAACAGAAGCTAGATTTTTTTTCTTTGTTTAAGTAGTTGGTTGTTTGCATTAATCATCAGGAAAAAAATTGCTTTCGTAAGTTATTGGCTATCGACTTAGGACAATAAGTAGCTCGTAGTTGAGTGAAATATTGTTTTGAGTTTTTTGTTAAAAGATCTTAGGAAGAATTTTCGAAAAGTTGGTTAAAGACTATTAAGTTGCAATTCTTTATTTTTTGAAGAAGTACTTTGTGACATTGCATGTTCTTCTCTTTTCGTCGCTAAAAAACATCAATGGTTTCATTTTCATCTCCTATGACTTAAAAAAAATCCACTAAAATTAATGATTAATTAAAATCAACTAGACTTTATGTTTGTAGGGTCCATCAACTAGTCTAAGCTAGAGCCTTGATTTAGGATTGGAGAGGAAACTCTTCAAGGCTGCTAAAACAAACATAAGAGTCTATGATAGGGAGTGTCAAAAGTCTAGTATCATAAAAGTTATCCGGGACCCCCCTCTAACATAGGGGATAAACACAAGGTTGTGTAAGGAAAGGTAGCGTAGATAACCCCTCCAAAGTCGAACCAAGAGTAGTGGGGAACGCATATAGAGGGCTTGTCTTGGGATTACGTTGATTGAATTTTCCACATAGATTCATGGGTCTCAAATCTGTTCGAGGTCCTCAATCATCTTTCGGAACACTTGATTTTGATACCCTTGATAGGATACTATTCCTGCACAGGGGGCACAGTTAGGAATTCCTTCCTCACAAGGACCTTGGAATCCATGGCAGGGACCAGTCCCCTTGCCAGGGATGCTGATTGGGGGAAACCCCTTCCATACCCAATGGAACCCCGGGCAAGGCCCAATGCCTATTCCCATTGTATCGGCAGGGGGAACCCCTCCCAAAATCCTTGGAATGAGACACAATCTCAACCTTTACGTCCTATTACGAGAACCAGTCGATGGTGTCTCAATAAGCGTACAATTCGTATGTCGGTCACGACCATTTTTATTACCAGAGCCCTAGCCAACAACCTAAATTTTCCTAGCAACCTAGTGCCAGTCAAAATACAAGCTCCTTTTTCCCTAGCTACAATCCACAACCCAAACTACCGTTTCTGGCAACCCTACACTTGCCAGATTTGACAAGGCTCTTAAATGACCCCATCTGTCATGATCCGAATTGGCCTCCTATGTCGACCAAGTTGCCTTCTGACATTCCAAAGTTTGAGTCCAAGCCTAATGAAGATCCTGGTGATCATGTGACTACCTTCCACTTATGGTGCTCATCCAACTCATTAAGAGATGTCTCCATTCAGTTGTGATTGTTTCAACACACTCTCATAGGGAGTGTTGCGAAATGGTACATAGAGCTCGACCGCTCACGATACTCTTCCTTCGGTGAATTGGCAATGGCTTTCTTGAACCATTTCCAATTACCTATGAGATACGACGTCGACACTGAATTGCTGGCCAATTTAGAGAAAACAAAAGTGGACCATATCTCAGATCATATCCAAGAATGGAGACGCCAGAAGAGTTTAATAAAAGTGCCAGTCCCACCAACATTCCTTCTAGAGTGGTTCCTTAAGTCTTTGGTACCCGATTTATCTAAAGACGTCGCAACATCCAAAGTGTTTTCCAAGTTTTCCGAGGAAGACGCGATAATGAGAGCTCAACAACTAGAACTAATTTACTCTCAGTCTGGTTTACTCTACGAGATTTTGCCAGATGCACCGAGGTCAATCCTTGAAAAAACTAGACAAAGGTCTAAACCACATGTTGATGGCATTATTGGTTCAGCACAAACAAATCCTAATGATCCGTTGTCAAATAGATTGAAACAATTGTCAATACAACAGATAGCGACCAGCTAGACCACTGGTTCGGCTGTTCTCCCTACCCAAAAGTTGGATGTACACTGTGTGAAAACAACAAACCCAAAGGCCACCCAACATATTGATAGAAAGAAGAAACAACAAAATAAGGGTAAAGGGGATAAGAAACCCATTGATAATGCTGGTGGGGGAGACACTGAAAAGAAGAATTCAAAGTATCCTTGTAATCTTTGCAAGGAAGACCACCCGACCCATTAGTGCCCTCGGCTTGTGGAGGCCCAGAAGTTATTTGCACAGCAACAACCTGTCGTGTTAACGAACCCATTTCCACACGGGAAAAGTCTAACTCAAGCCTCCTCGAGTGCTGAAGGGGGAAGTCAAGGACCCCCTATGCCTTCGAGTAATCATTCATCCGCAAATGTTTAGATGATGAAAGGTGATGCCTATATATCGACTAGAACAGATGATTATAGAAATCCAAGCACCTATGAGAAGGGTAAAGAAGCTGACAATCCACCTCTTCCTCTCCAGATTGAGAAGATGTTGGGTGAAACAACAACCCGCATCCTAAAAGGTGCATTCAATAAATCTTCTCACAATCCAAACACACAGGCCACCCAAAACTACTCTGTGGTGGAGGATTTATCACAAACCCCTTGTGCAATGTCTACTTTGGAAGTCCTCCAGAGTTTCCCTTCCTAGAGAAAGGCTTCGCTAGTTGCCCTAGGATCTACTGAGACTTGTAATCCGGGAATGATCATGCTTGATACGACTAACTTAAAACCTCGTCTTCCTTACCACGTAGCTTTTCATATAGTAGTGGCTTACACCATGAAAACTTTTACCCGAAATATTTTTCGTACAGTGGTGGATGAGGGCACCTCGACATGCATGATGTATTTGGCATGTTGGAAGGACATCGGCTAACTCATTTTGTCTCCATCACCTACTCTTCTTACATCTTTTGACGACCGTTATTTCCTACCACATGGGATCATTCCCTCTTTCCCTGTGTAGTTAGGGGGAAAAATCATGTGCGTCGAAGTTGAAGTGGTCGATGCACCTCTCGACTATAATATTTTGTTAGGAAGGAGTTGGACCTATGCTATGCAAGTAGTGGTCACAACAGTTTTCTGGGTCTTGTTCTTTCCATAAGAGAGCCGGATCTTGACCATTGATCAGTTATCCTTCTCTCATCCTGACCCTTCATCGGGAGTCTCCACGGTCCCGATGATTGATAACCCTCAGCTTGACATCATCGAAATAGGGGTTTTGTTATGCACACCTTTGATGGGTACTTTCAATTAACCGCCTTCGAACGACAATGTCCATTACATGACGATTGTCCCCGACCAGCCTTGGACCGAAAATTTTCAAATCTCGTCGTTTCTCACAACATATTTTAACGATCCATGGACTCTTCCTTCCCCATCAGATGCGATGGAAGGGGAAAAGCACCATGGCATGGCCATGCCTTTGTCCACAACATAAGTTGCATACTCGATTATTCAACGAGCTTCTGTCGACCCCGATCCAACTCCAGCACAAGAGTTAGATCTAGTGCTCGAGACTATTTGGGCTCAAGGTTCCCTTGACGATACAGATTCTTTAGACTTAGTCTTTCCCTCATATGAGGCAATTATTGAGATAATGACTAGTCCGGACAGACCCTGGGATGATCTTCATCATAGATCTTATTTCCTCCTAGAGTTAAGATGAATTGAAGCAGGTGAATTCACTCTGACTATGAATGGAGATAAAGTTTGTCCTATCAGTCCTTTGGCAATGCACACAGTTTACGTTGAAGGAAATATGGAAACAATAGTTGAAATGATGCCTATTGACATCTCCAAAACCTTTGGCATCATGGATAATATCTTCGTCGGAGCAGAATGCTCCCTCGAGGAGATTCAAATCTACATAGATTTATTTAAAGAATTATGTGACATTTTTGCCTGGTCGTATGAGGAAATGCTAGGCATAGATCCAAGAATCGTTGAAGATGAAATCACAACTTATTCTGATGTCAAGCCGGTATGGCAAAAGCTTCGTTCAGTCAATCCTAGGAAAGAAGCAGCTATCAAGGATGAAGTTGAGAAACTACTTAAAGCTGGTTTCATCTACCCCATCCAATTGACTCAATGGGTGTCGAATCCTGTGTCAGTCAATAAGAAAGAGGGTACGATTCACGTATGTACGGACTTCCGTGATCTAAACAAGGCTTGCCCAAAAGATAATTTCCCCATGCCATTTATTGACCAGATAGTCAATGAATGCGCAGTTTGCGAGGCTTTTTCATTCATGGATGGTTTTTTAGGATACAATCAGATAGAGATCAAACCCGAAGACCAACACAAAACCACTTTCATTTTTTTGTGGGGTACATTCACTTATCTTAAGATGCCTTTTGGTCTGAAAAATGTTAGAGCTACGTTTCAACAGGCCATGTCTTTTGCTTTCCACGACCTCAAACACATAGTCGAGGCTTATCTCGATGATTTAGTGTCACGATCTCACAAGAGAGTTGATCATCCGAAACACCTCTAACTTATCCTTGAACGGTGTTGCTACTATCGAATCCGCTTGAATAAAAACAAGTGCAATTTTTGTCTCACATCGGGTCATCTGTTAGGTTTCATAGTTTTGACAATAGGGATCATGGTCGATCCTCTAAAGGTTGAGGTAATAGTTCAATTTCCTCCCCCGTGCACCATACCTCAACTTCAGAGTCTGCAGGAAAAAGTGAATTTTTTACGGCGTTTCATCACAAACTATGCCAAGATCACAAAGGGTTTTATGCGTTTATTGAAGAAGGATGTTCCTTTTCATTGGGATGAAGCCACTCAACACTCTTTCACAATGTTGAAACACACCCTCATATCTACCCCTCTGCTTCGGCCACCCAATTATAATAAATATTTCCTATTATACTTGGCCACTACAGAGTCGACCATCGGTATGATCTTAGTTTAGGAGGATGATTTACTCTTAGAATACGTGATTTATTACCTGATCCGAGGCCTAGTTGGACCATAACTCAATTATTCCCATATTGAAAAACTTGTGTTGGAAGCATTCCATGTTGTCCAATGGTTTTGTCATTACATTTTGTTTCGCAAGAGAACCATCATTTCCATCGTGAACACATTTCAATATGTATTGACACGACGAGTCATCGACAAAAATATCAGTAGATGGATAGTTATCCTCCAGGAATTAGACTTGGAGTTCATTTTGGCGAAATCCAAAAATTCGATGGTCTTCATGGAACTCATATCAGAACTTTTGATCGAATCAAGTGATGTTATACCTGACAAGTCGCCTATCAAAGGAAACATGTTTTTGATCACGTCTTCTAACCCCTGGTATGGAGATGTGTTGTTCTATCTCTAGAATTTGAAGTGTCATGCCTCTGCTTCTCATGATGAGCGTCACCATATATGCCATCAGGCTAAGAACTATCTCATACTCGAGGAAAATTTGTATCATCGAGGTGTAGACTGCATCATTCGTCAAGGTCTCACTCATGAAGAAGCGGAAATCGTGCTTAACAATTGCCACACCAGAGCATGTGGCGGTCATCTTTCTGGGTTGGAAACAACCCAAACAAATCTATGAGCTAGTTACTTCTGGCTGACATTAATCAAATATTGTGTTGAATCGGTCAAGAAGTGCCACCCATGTCATATCTTCTCTCGGAAGATGAGGGAACACCCCGCTCCCATGTTTCCCATTATTACCATTGGTCCTTTCACTAAATGGGGGATTGATTACACTACATGAAACACCCCTTCAACAAGGGGGCACCGCTATATCATCATAGTAGTAGACTACTTCACCAAGTGGGTCTAATATATGCCAACATTTAAATATGATAGGGAGACATCGATTCTCTTTTTGTTCAACCAAATAATAGCAATGTTCGACATCTTGAGAGAGATTGTAACTAACCATGGTAGTCACTTTAAGAACAAAATGATGATCGAGTGAACATCAAATCTTGGGTTGCCACAAGAACATTCATCACACTATTACCCACAAGCAAATGGTCAGGTGGAAGCTCTCAATAAATCTCTTAAGACCATTCTACAACGAACAATCAATTCAGCCAAGTCAAATTGGCATTTGATGTTATACTCGACATTATGGGCTTACCAAAATTATGTTAAGACTGCAACCGGTTTCTGACCTTTTCAACTCGTTTATGGGATGGAAGAAGTATTTCCCATAGAGTGCCAAATCCAATCTTTAAAGTTGGCAGTATAGTTATTTCCAGACACTTCACCACTTGATGAGCGATTACTATACCTCGAAAATCTCAATGAAAATCATCGTGATGTGGCCTTGTCTAATGAGGCTCACAAACAAAAAGTCAAGTGTCAGTATGATTGGTCCATTCATCCTCAGATTTTATCTGAAAGAAAACTTGTCCTGGTCTATGACCAAGATAAGGACCCCCTTGGCGCAGGCAAGTTCAAACCCATGTGCTTCGGACCTTTCATCATTAAATAGGTTCTAAGAAAGGGCACTTATCATCTGGTGGACTTTGAGGGAAATTTTTTGGCGGAGCCTAGAAATGGGATCTACCTCAAGAAGTATTACTCATAGGTGGGTCACCTTGGGTGACTTTTTGTAACATATGTATAGTCTTTGTACTATTACTTTTTTTTTTTTTTTTATGGACGTGTCATTTTTGATGTTATCTTTTTCACTGTGGAAGATGTCAAGTGAATCAGAGGTGTTTGTTTGGTTCGCAGATGGTGTTAGCTAGCACACTCGGAGGCTTGCCTCCGCAGCTTGGGTGATTTTCACACCTCAGGTCCAGTTGCTATCTTCAGGAGGTATCTGTTTAGGTGACACTACAAATAATGTCACCGAATACAACACAATTATTGACTTGCTTTGTGACACTTTGTCACTTGGTATCTCTCACCTTCGGGTGTATTTATATGCTCAACTGGTTGTGTCTCAGTTAAATGGATTCTATCATGTTCATGATCCTACTCTACACCGAAGGTTCCTTAGGGTATGTCTCTTATAACAAAACTTTGATTACATTACGTATATCCATGTTCCTAAGAGATTGAATCAGGTTACAAATACTCTAGCTAATCATATATTATATTGGCATCTTGCACACATGTAAGAAAAATCACACATGCACATGTAAATACATTTGTAAATAAGTGTAATACATAAAACAAAAAAATATAAAAGATCCATATATATATCACAAAGCACCAGAGTACATAAGTGGGTGCAAGCACCTCAAAAAAATATGTGTCCAGTAAAGATTCACGGGGCTTATGCCCTCAAAAATATACAAAAGGTGCCCTCGACACGTAGGTAGTCCTGCCTAGTTAAGGATGAGGCATGTTGGCCCTGTTGTACTGAACAATGACATTTTCCAAACACTAAAATAACTGGACCCAAGTCCATGGCACCCCAACTACATGAGGCTACATATATGGCGGTAGATCCTCGATCTCTACCATGGGGACTGTGCGAGTGAGCGAGGTAAGGTTCCACTCTACCAGTCTCAAAAATCTATTAGCCTCACCGGGTGGAGGTCCCCCTGTTGTTGTTGGTCCATTGATTGTGGATAGTGTAGCCTCTGGTCAAGGACGTCACCTGGTCCTCGCAAAGTCCGTTGGATGCACTGGTCCCACATCTGCACATAACAGACACATATCTGTCAAATACTCTGGTATACAAAAAAATGATATATATAAAAGCAAAATTAAAAGAAAAAAGGAAGAATTGAAATGCAAGGGGGGTTAGTATGTACTTACTTGGTCCAATCGAAAGTTTGTTTCATCTACTGAATATCCCAGAATAAACTCTTTTGACAAAGGGGTGTTTTTGGCTCCACAATCAATTTCTCAATTAACAATGGTGATAATGAGCTGCCAGCTTCTATTTATAGAATTTTTGGCCCCTTTTTGTCATTTTTTGGACCCTTTTGTCATTTTTTCTAAATTAAAAATCATTTAACATGGTTCAGGAATTTTTTATGGATTGTTATGATAAGAGTTACTTTGGGTATTGGGAAACTTTTGGCGTTTTGGATCATTTTAAAGGTCTTTTGGTAAAAAGTCATTTTTCCAACTTTGTGCATGTAAGATAGGATACCACCTCCACTTGTTGCACCTCGTTGCCTTTTTCTCTTTGCCATAGGATCGATCCCACAAAATTGTGACACGGAACCATCATGGTTTCTTTAGAAGTTTCGTATTTTAGTGGTAGAGCCTAACCCTTCATGGATGCCCTAGATAGATCCTAGTTGCATTTTGGTGTCCATGCCGTCATTAATGACTATAGACTCGAGAGTCCTTATTAGTTTTATCTTGATTATGAGTTTGAGCCTCATTTGCATGATGCATTATCAGTCTTGACCTCACCCTCGAGACTCCCAAAATACAACAGGTCTTCTTTTGAGCCCTTTTCAGACCCTCTAAAAATGAAAAGATTGTTGAGCGATCTTGTTGACCTTCACGCTCGCTAAAATGAAACTTGAAGGCACATTTATCCGGTATTATTTTACCCCTTTTTTGTTTTGGATGGTCAATTGTATGAACAAAGGTATACTCTAGGAGATTCGGTTCCCTAGAAGAGTATTCTCAGGTATGATTTTAACCCTTTTTCGGGCCTGAGGAACTAAATTTATGAAAAAGGAACCACCACGGATTCCATAGTTAAACTCTTTTCAAACTCCCTAAAATTGAAAATATCATCGAGTGACCTTATTCCTTCACACTCATTAAAATGGTCGAGAAGAACATTCCTGATAGATTCCATAGTTAAGCTTTTTTCAGACTCCTTAAAAATGAAAAAAATGTCGAGCGATCTTGTCTTTATCACACTTGTTAAAATGGTTTTGAATAGATGTATGGTCGGTGCTAGTTTACCCCTTTTTCGAACCAAATAGACTATGTTCGAAAAAGGTACCCCACTAGAGTCTCCTTTTACGCTTTTTCAGACTCTCTAAATATGAAAAATCGTCGAGCTTACCTTCTCTGGGCTCGTTAAAATTACATTGAAGGACATTACCATTGTGTGTCTTATTAATCGTGTTTTCCTACCTACGTCTTTGGCCTAATGTCGGCTCCATGTTGCTCTCAACTGAACCATATGAAGCATTCCTTATATGCAATCCTTGTAGCACTTTGCCTCTGCGTCTTGACACCTTGGCCCACAGAGGAATTTTCCCGAGTGTCCTTTTCTTGCATATGTCCCTTTTCTCTGAGCATCCATGTGTTCCTTGTGCTTGGAACTAGTATGT
>JZKD02S1442674.1:643136-695830 GCA_000966675.3 Picea glauca
TTCTTTTCCCCTTCTTTAAGCCATTGCACTCTGGATTTTTGTCTCCAAAGAATTTCCTCCTGCTGCCTTCGCTGCTCCAGGTGTGCAAGCAGTTGTTCCTCTTCCATCATGAGCTTAGGAGTGCGGATCCCACTGATGAAAACTTTTTGGATCTCTGCTACTCTGGATTCGATGTCTTTGATGCTTTGAAGTATGTTGCCAAAGGTATTTATGTTCCAGTGTTTGAGCAGTTGCTTGAAGTTCTTGAGTCGTTGCTGGAATTTATACATCTTGGTTCCGTGGTCCACTTCTGCTTGTTGCCACCAGGTTGTCGCTAGTTGCTAGAAGTCGGGATGAGTGAGCTAGAACTTCTCAAAGCGGAAGGGTTTGGGCGTGGGGGCGGTTTCTGCTGCAATTTGAAGGGCTACAGGCCAGTGATCTAATCCCATCTTGGGGAGGATCAGGCTTTCCATGCAGAGGCCACTTGCAATCAACTCTTCCGTAACAAGGAAGAGATCAAGCCTGCATGCCACATGTTGGCTGCCTGATCTACGGTTGGACCAGGTGAAAGTGCCATTGCTGTTTTCAATGTCTACCAAATTTAGATTTTCAGGAAGGGTTTTGAACTTACCGCTTTCCGAATCGAGTCGTTTGCTGCCTCCAGCTTTTTCCTCTAGTGTCATTATCATGTTGAAATCACCTCCAAGGATCTAGTTGGGTGTGGTGACTAGGGTTTTGATGTAAGCTAGCTTATCCTTAAACTTGTTTTTCTCCTGTTGGCTTTGCGGGCCATAAACGGTAGTGATGGTTCCCTCTTGATTGGAGCATGTTACCTCATAGCGGGCTGTTAGGGTGTCTGCTGTTGAGAAGGGCTCAGTGAGAGCGATGTGGCTCGGATTCCAGAGAATGGTGAGGCCTCCTGAGGCCCCTACTGCATTCGTGTAAATGTAACTGCAATTTCTCCAAATTCGCTGGAAGATGTGTTCCGCTTCTAATCCCGCACATTTTGTTTCCTGGAGCGTAAGGATGTCCGGGTTTTCTTCCTTAATGCAGTTGCGAAGGATCCTTTGCTTAGATCTTCCGTTGAGTCCCCTTATGTTCCAGGTTATTGTATTCATCATTGGGCGGATGAGTGGGGGTGGAGGTATCCCTCCGATAGCTTCTGGATCTGACCAGAGTTGATCATGAGGTTACCTGCCTCCTTGATTAGTTGATGTGCTAGTTTCCTTCCGCGTCTCTTGGTCTTGCGCGGGATTTTTTTCGATCCAGAGCTCGATTCTATAGCAATGCCAAGGCGGGCTGTGGATCCTGCCGTAGAGTCTAGAAAGACTTTGTGTACTTTTTGCAGTTGCTCCTCCGGGAGGGCCTGCAGATCTCTTGCATCTAGGGCTTCTTCAAGTTTTTCGAGATCGATGCCCGCTAGGTCCTGGGCGTCTAGCTGCATTGGAGTATCTCCATATGCTTCCCCCACTTCCTCAGTGAGAGTTTTCTGGGTCAGATCCGAAGAAGCTTTGGGACCTGGTGCTGCGCTTTTCTCTGTTCCATTGCCTGGATCCTGGATTTCCGCCTCCTCTGGGACTTGGTTGAGCATATCATAGGCATTCTTGGTCGAGATGCCAAGTTTGGGGCCGGTCATTTGCTTGCGAGGTGGGTGCTTCTTCTTTGATTGGATTGTGGTGAAGCCGTCTTTCTGCGTGTTCTGTTCTACTTTGGGGGCTGGCTGGGTCAGCGGGCAGTCCCTGAACAAATGGCCGTGTTCATGGCATCTGCGGCATCGAAACAGGATGTGTTCATAATCGAGAGTTTGCACCCAGTCCTCGTCCTGGTGCTCCAGAATGACCGAGCCTGGTAGGGCTCAGGCAATGTTCATGTACACGCAAACGCGGGCATAGGAAGTATATTTCCGTTGCTTGGTGGCTTCAGAGGCTTTGACGTATTGACCGATTGTGTTGCCTATTCCCATCAGAATCTCCTCGAGCCAAAACTCTTGCGGAAGCGAGTAGAGGCGGATCCAGATAGGCGCCATAGAGAAGTCTTCCTTGTCTGGGCTGAAGCATTCTGTCCAGAACCTGAGAAACAACCCGGTCGAGTTGAAGAAATAAGGGCCATTTTCGAAGATTCGGTCCTTATCTTCCAAGTTGTACAATATGATCATGAAGAAGCCTTTGGAGCTGATTTGGACCTCGTAATCGCCTCTAGGGTTCCACCAATGTTTGATCCATTTGTTGAGGTCCCTTTCTGACGGCCAGAGTACCAGAAATTTGCCAATGAGAGCATGTTCTTGCATGAATTGGGTGTGCTCTCCCACTCTGGTCGAGCTGATGAGATATCTGGGCGCTTTGTCCATTTGAGGGATGCATTTGTCGGGCTCCCATCCGCGAGGCACTTTGGGTTGAGAGGTGCTGGCATCCGTGTCCATCTCCTTCTGTAGGTTCTGCCCCTTTGCTAGGAGTTCCTCACGAATTTCCTGCGGCGGTTCAAATGCAGGGTGCTTCGTCCTTTTGCCCGCCCTATCGTTGGTGGCTATGTTACTGTAAGAGGGGGGTTTCCCCCCCCCCTCGCTTCCCATATCTCCTGACCAGGGCCGCGGCTGCGTCTTCTCGTGCGATTTGGCTATAGGCTGCAGAGTATGCTGGAAAGTTCAAGAAGGGGCACGCATGTGCGTCAGGCTAGGGTTTCCTCGGCTCCTCACAGACAACATATCTCATTACCATATGCATTACAGCATATCCACATCTTGAATTTCCATGCATAGAATTTCTCTTAGGTTAATAGACATATACATTTTCTTTAATACAACCATGAGCTCATAAATTGGCTCATACACTAATATCACCTACTTACTTTATGAGGACCATCAATGGTTGAAAGGTATCCTCTTTCTTTTTCTTAAATAGGTTATCCTAGATATAGGTCCCAATCATTATAGGTCAAGTAAATGACTTTACAATTTTCCATCAGCCCTCTGATCACGAGGAATTACATAAACATGGTTTAGTCTTTTATGTAAGCAATGATTAATACTTCCAAGGATTCTATCAACCCATACTAAATTCCTTTAACCACAAGGGATTTTCCATAAGGGTACTATTCCTTATATAAAGAACCATCACAAATTTAAGAGGTATTTTCTGTCCAAGTAGATAGACAACATTACACATGAATAGAACAACTTGGCTCATTCATTCTCTGGAATCATGCAACTTTATAAAAAAATTCTTCTACTTCTACCATTCATATTCAATTCTTTCTATGAATGTCCATAATCATATTTCTACTCCTATAATATTATCTATCATTCTTACCAAGGCAACAACATAATTCTTATGTTGCATATCAATATGCAATTTTTTTTTGCAAGAATTTTAAATTCAAAATCTCAGTCTACAATCTACCTTCTCAAGCAACTTTCGCAGATAATAAACAAAATTTTAATGCAAATAAACTCTTCATAATATGATCATATTGGTCTTGTTATACCATTCCCATGACTGACCTCTAGCCCATCTAGGCCTATTGTTTGAACCTCTCTCTGATACCACTTTGTAAGACACCCAACCCCCCAAGTACCCTTTTAACAGATGGGGTATTAAAATTTATCTTTTCCTCATCCATATCAAAGCCTCTACTTGAGGGAACCATTGTCTTCTTCTCATCAAATATTTCCAATGACTATCACCATTCTCAAAACCAAGTTCTGGTCCAAAAGTTATAGCCTTCTAAAGTTTCTTAAGCCTTCATTGGCGACAAGCCATCTCACTACCACGTGGCACCCACTTGGATCCACATCACCTATGCTCATCCAAAATGGCACTGAAATGGCCTCTACCACTTGTCCCATCGGTCCTTGGTCTATTGGGCCCACCAATCAATTGGCCTGCATCGACTCTCTCTATTGGATTAGTGATCTGTAGCATTTCAGAGTGGTATTCATCAAAGTACCTAGTTACTTTGCTTGACAATCACTTTGATAGGGTCTGCCTTGATGAGTTATCTCCATAGAACCAATGAACTGCGGTGTATGGAGCCAATAGCCTCAATTATGTTGATGCATCTACTTTCTTGGTGGTTAACACCTGCCTCTATATTCTCTTTCAAGTAATTTGGTGGGGCCCATGACAAATATACAATTGTTGTTACATTGCGCCTTCCCTGCAAACAACAGACCTCATTCATTTTTGGAGTTATTCATGTTAGAGTATGTCCTCCCCAAAGTCTTGTTCCACTCTGACAACCATACTCCAACCATGTGTAACTCCAACAAAATGGACGATCCTCAGATTCAAATATTAATGACTCCAATTACTTATGAGTCTCCACTTGCTTATATTTTATCGGCTATCCCATGCTCTTTCTGAGCTTGAATTATTTTTGGATCCACAGTGATCCGCGATTGTGATTTACCCTCTCACTTTCACTGATCAACGGTCTAGATCATTTCTCAGGGTCCTCCTCATAAGGTTACTCTGATGGATTTGGCAGTCCCTATTCACTTCATCCAATGGTTAGATATTCACTCAATTTTCACAATCGGGATATAGTTAAGGGTTCAAGGACCACCCTTGGAGCAGGTCACTTTAGATCCAACAGTCAATATTTCATATGATCAACCTTCAACGAATATACAATCCTCTTAAAATACCATCGTTGGACCTGTTAGCACTAAAAGTCACACTTTGAATTCTAAAGTGTAAGATCGGAACCCATAAAAATGTAAAAGACAAGTTTTGGTTTGAATAGGTGGATAAACAAGATTGAGAAAGAAAGGGAGAGGGAAGAAAACTGCAGATCAGTAGGCCACACCATTGGGAAATGGAGTCACACAAACACCCTGAAGTTAGAAGGAAATTGAAAAGCATATCAGAAAAATGGATTATAATATGGAATATGGAAGAAAGGATAAGTTAACATAAATTAGATCATCCATTAAACAAATATCCTCTCTGCAAAATGGATTAGAAAGCGACTTGAATAAACACAATGATTTATAGGCAATCACAACAAACTCTTTGTTGCTCAAGAATCTATAAATCAAATACAACCATTGATCCTCAAAAGATAAAATTCATTCAAGCAATATATAAATGAATATGAATAAGAAAGAGAACACAATTTGATATAACAAATCTCATGAATCTTCAATGTCAGGAATATTTACATGATAAAAATCCCCTCAGGTTTACAAATGAACACACATAGGGAAATTGCATTCTCCTACTCTCTCTAGCCTCTCTTGGCTCATGAATCCAACCCTTATCCAAGAGATCCCTCCTTAATTAAATATAAAATAACATCAAAATATCCTTATAAGGTTGAGTCCCATCTCTTTCATTGGATTCTATGCCTTGGAGATAGGTAAAAATAATCAAGAGACAAAAATCCAACAAACTGTTAATTTTCAGGAAATTGTTGGAAGTCATTAATAAATTGTTTCAAACTCACTGCATGATGTCTTTAATGGAGCTTAAACTTAGGTGCATGTGTCCCTTATCATTTAATTTATCTATTATAATTCATTTGACCCTCCTTGATAGGTGTCAACCTCCCAACAAGGCAAATATCCAACAACTATACAAAACAGAGAGTTTGCAGTGCCAATTTGTAGTGCACTAGTGTTTTAATTATATCTCTCGAATTGCAACCTGAGTCAGGATAAAATTTGTATAGCAAGTCAATGACATTATCATGATCCTCCACAAAACATTTCAAAAAAACCCACATCACCCTTTTGGATTTATGATCAAATATTTAGACACATCTGCTATAGGAAATGAGTTCGTAGTGGAGTTCGTAGCGCCTGTGACAGTTCGCAGCGCTTGTGATAGTTCGCAACACCAGGAGAAAACAAGCAGCCACACTCCTTTCCTGACCTCCAAACAAGACAAAAAATCTCATGGATTATCTAATGGCTATGAGGTTGATGCTGGAAATTTCGTATTTGCACTCAGATGCCTGTAAGTTGCCAAACCTCCAACCCTCATCCAAGACAGTTTGTAGTGCCAATCATCAGTTCGCAGCACCACAAAAAGAAAAAAACCACTCAGCCCTTTCCATACCTTAAAGCAAGGTGGAAAATTTCATATAGTACCTGGTAACCTGGAGATGAATTTTGATACCTTCATATTTTCATAGGGACACCTATAAGTGGTCTAACCACCAACTATCCCCTGCAACCCGTTCGTAGCAGAGTTCACAACACCTAACCACAAACTGATTTGACAACATGAACAGCTAAAATAACAACTAGAGATACTTCACACAATTTATGGAACTAAAATTTGAAGGTGATGATGGTGATTAGAAGGATGTGACTGATCAAAACTAACACTCCTTTTCATGATGACTAAAACTTGACCAAGGAAATAACCACAAGATCCAAAGAAAAAGACTAAAATAAATTTTGATTCCTCCCACAATTCTATGTGATAACAATTGTCTCCACAGGGGATGACATGCTCCATGTGAGCTGCCAGGAACATGTACTTCCAATGGCCTTATCCATGGGCTATGGAGTCATCTGTGAAACCAACCTTTGTAACACTACAAAAATATGCCACTTATTCAAGCAAACTAATAAACCTGTTGCAAACAAACCTCATACTGCAAATCTGATCACATTGTGCAAGCTGAAGAAAAAAAAAATGCTCGGGAAGCGAGCTTATTTCCTATGCTATCCTACCTCTAACCAGAACTGCAGCTTGCTCAAGTAAATGCAAATTTCCACATAAACCATTCAAATAAATTTAGGACTAAAAGAATCCCATCTTTGCCACTGATCAATAGATAATAACATAAATATAATCGAAGTAATATAGACTCCTTCAGAAAACCATACTCACCCACAAATGTAGGTGACATAACAAAATTTGAAATCTTCAGAGGATCTGAAAAATATGACTCCAATAAAACTGCAACTGGATCCTCAAAACCATGATCAGAATCGTGTTGATTTAGAAAAGAAAATTGCTCATACATACCTTCCCCTTTGCTTGAAAGTAGATAACATTCTTGTTCTTGAATAAGCAACTCTTTCCCACCAAGAGTAACAGTTTAATTTTCAGAATATTGATTATATGATAATTTATAGAAGGATTTAAAGCATCTTGAATATGATCAGCTAAGAATATATAATTATCTATACAACCATCCTGAAATGTATGCTTAAAATGATTTGGAAACTATTCATAAACATAACATGCATCCCTGTTCATGGAAAAATCTGAAAAAATTGAAGAATGTTGTTCCAAATCTGAAATATACTCACATTCTTGTTGTTGTTCACGTGCATGCATATTTTCAAAGTATGTTTGCTATCAAATCCTCTTGCAAGCCCAGATGTTTTTTTCAACTTCTTCAGCATCCTCAAACAAGTGTCTTAAAGATGAATATTTCCTTTCTCTCAAGACAAGTAAAAGATATGAATGCTGAGCTATTACATAATATACCATGGCAACAATCTCAGAAGGTCGGATCTCCAATGGCATGTTATGATAAACAATGTAAAACCTTATGTTGAAGACAGCCAGGGCTTCTTCCTCCCCTCTCCTCAAAGTATGAAAATCAGCTAGGTATTGATCAAAGGACTTGTTCTCACCCCAATACTTTGAAAATGCATCATATAACTCAACCAAAAAACTAAAGGAATCAACTTCCAAACCTTTTAACCACAAGGCAGCATCCCTAACCAAGGATTTGGAAAATAACCTCATGGTAATATATTCATGTACCATGGATGATTTTAGGGGCTAAATTTCGCTCATGGGCTAATTTTCCATGGTTTTTCCAAAAATGAGATTCGCTATTTTAAAAATGATTCGCCCAAATTTTATAGTATAAAATTATTTTACCTTAAAAATCGCCAAAATTTTATAAAAACTATATAAAATCCTTATAAATTTGAATATTTTTACAAAAATATCGCCAAACATTTATAGTTGGGATATGAAGGATTAGTAAGATTCGTCAAGGTTTCTACATTTTAAAATAAATTCCCTTCCTTAAAATCATCCCTGTCATGTACTATTTCAAAATTATCAACAAAGTTCTCAAAGGATCTCAAATTTTTCTCAATTGTAACATGATCCTCTCCAGTAAGCCAGGGAAGATACTCAATAAAGTTAAGAGGTTAAGGATGAAGGTGAGATGGCAGCCTGAGAGGTTTAAACATTTTTTCTCTTTTTCTGGACTGAATATCAGTAGGCTGGAAGTGAGGTTTAGTGGACTGATTGCAAATTCCAGAAGTGGTGGTAGAAGATGGTACTATGATCAGAGGAGGTGGTGAATCAGTTGTATCATTCACATGGTTACAAGGATGATCATGTTCAGGAAGGATTTTAATATAAAAATTATTCTCATATGTTTCAGATGAAGGACTAGGGTTAACATAAACTACGTAAGAAGAATGTAGATCTTTTTATTTCAAAGAGGGATATACAGTATTGGTTTTATGGTCATCAGAATAAATGAAGAAAAGGATGATTCTCCTGACATATGAAGGAAAGGAAAAGAAGGAACTGATAAAAAATAATATGAGCTCTTGAAGGAAACTAACATCTTGATACCTGGACTTCATGTGTCTTCCTCCCATTTTTTGTTTGAGCTCGTTCCTCAGTGGAGTTCTGTAACTGATTTGAATCACCAACAAGTTATTCAAATGTGTGGAGTCACCATGGTGAAAAAATGCAGTCTTTTCTGTCACCAATCCTTTCTCACCATCAATAATTGGTGGTAATATGTGTCATACAACCTTGGGAAGATATTCAACTTCATCCTCGACAATGGCACCAAGAATGTTAGCACTGAAAGTCACACTTTGACTACTAAAGTGTCATCTCAACACCCATAAAAATGTAAATTATAATTTTTTATTTGAATAGGTGGATCATAAATATTGACAAAGAAAGGGAGAGGGCATCAAATTGCAGATCAGTAGGCTACACCATTGGACAATGGAGTCACACAAACACCCTGAAATTAGAAGTAAATTGAAAAGCATATTAGAAAAATGGATTATAAGATGGCATATGGAAGAAAGGATAATTTAACATAAAGTATATCATCCGTTAAACAAATATCCTCTCTACAAAACAGATTAGAAAGCTACTTGGATAAACACAATGAGTTATAGGAAATCACAACAAACCCTTTACTGCTCAAGAATCTATAAATCAAATACAACCATTGATCCTCAAAAGAAACAATTCATTTGAGAAAGATAGAAATGAAGATGAATAAAAAAGAGAACACAATCTGATATAACAAATCTCATGAATATTCAATGTCATGAATATTTGCATGATAAAAATTCCCTCGGGCTTACGAATGAACACACACAGGGAAACTGCCTGCTCCTACTCTCTCTAGCCTCTATTGGCTCATGAATCCAAACCTTCTCCAAGAGATCCCTCCTTCATTAAATATAAAATAGAAAAAAATTATCCTTAGGAGGTCGAATCCCATCTCTTTCATTGGATTCTAGGCCTTGAACATAGGTGGCAACAGTCAAAGAGACAAAAATCCAACAAACTGCTAATTTTCAGGAAATTGTTGGAAGTCATTAATAAATTGTTTCCAACTCACTGCATGAGGTATTTAATGGAGATAAAAAATAGGTGCATGTGTCCCTTAGCATATAATTAATCTCTGAGAATTTGTTTGAACCCTCCTTGATAGGTGGCAACCTCCCAACAAGGCRAATATCCAACAATTATGCAAAACAAAGAGTTTATAGGGCCAATTTGCAGCGCATTGGTGTTWTAATTATATCTATCGAATTACAAACTGGGTTAGGTTGACATTTGGAMAACAATTCAATGACCTTATCATGATCCTTCACAAAAMATTTTAGAAAAACCCACATCACTTTTTTTTATTTATGATCAAATCTTTAGACGTGTCTGCTACAGGAAATGAGTTCACGACACCTGTGATAGTTCGCAGCGCTAGGAGAAAAAARGCGGCCACACTCCTTTCCTGACCTTTAAACAAGACAAAAATGCTCATGGATCACCTAATGGCTATGAAGTTGATGCTGGTAATTTCATATTTCCACTCAKMTGCATGCAAGATTCCTAACCTCCAACCCTCATCCAAGATAGTTCGCAGCGCCAATCATCAGTTCACAGCACCACAAAGAGAAACAACCACTCGGCCCTTTCCAGACCTTAAATCAAGGTGGAAAAGTTCATAGAGTACCTGGTAACCTAGATATGAATGTTGATACCTTTAGATTTTCACAGGGGCGCCTATAAGTGGTATAACCACCAACTATCCTCTGTAGCCAGTTCATAGCAAAGTTTGCAGCGCCAAACCACAAATTGATTTGACAACATCAATGGGTAAAATAACAACTAGAGATACTTCACACAGATTATGGAAATGAAATTTCAAGGTGATGATGGTGATTAAAATGATGTGACTGATGAAAACTAACACTCCTTGTCATGATGACTAAAACTCGAGCATGGACACAACCACAAGATCCACCCCCCACAAATCTATGTGATAAAAAGACCCTCACCACAATCCCCTTTATTTATATCTTTGATAGACCTCCTCTAAGGAGAAGTTGAGATCTCTTATTCTGTATATCTAATGGTTGAGAATAAGAAACATGTCCCAAGGCTACAATCCAGTAGGAAAACTCTTAGTCCTTACTACTAATCATAGTATGATAGGTTTCACCCTCATCAGAATGACATCGCCTCCTCTCTTAGCCTCTCTTAAGTGAGACCCACAATGATCTATAACAGAGGGTACTTCTCGATTGTTCATTGACCTATGACCCAAATTTCTTCTTGGATCCCTCCCCATCAGAGTGAATCCAATATAGGCATCCAATATTACTATGACCATCATCCTCTAATGGTACTCACCACAAAGGGATCCAACAATACATATATTTTTTTTATGCCAAATCAACGGGTGGGGTCAAATCCTTTCCCCTTGTCTATATATGGTTGAGGCTTCTTTCCCACTCCTCAATCAATGACCCACATTTTTTCTCATATTTACACCCATCAGAGCCCCCAACATCCTTTCCCTGGAATGATCTAAGGGATACATCCCCTGAACAATGGTCAGGGATGAATCATTGCGCCGAGTCATCCTCCTGAAGCCAAACGCAAGGTTTTTCAGGTTTTAGAGTCTGATCTAGTACTTAGCAGGTCAAATATCTCTTCCAATTATTTTCTAGGTATTACTAGGCCTTCAAGATACTTGCAAGTCTCCACTATATTGGCTTAGGTGTTCTCTCTTCAACGTTTTGGTGAATATTTCAATCGTGCAAACTTTCCATTCTAAATAGGGAGGCTTCCTCAGGGGTTATGGTTCCTTTATCTACATAGGGTCTTCTTCAGGATGGAATTCCAAATTAGGACTTAACTGTTTCAGGTTCTCTTAACCATTTTACAGCTAAAACTAATCTTGATTCTTGGTACTCAATGAGGTTTTGATTCCCCACAACCATTCATGTCAAGGAGAAGGAAAAAAAAAAACAAGTTTTATCGACCCTTCCTGGACTCCAACATGCCATTATTATAGTTAATATGTTTCAATCACATAGACTTACAATAATACATGGACTCAATCCTTCAACAAGAATAACCATTCATGAGTATAATTACGGGACACAACCTTCCATATAGTTTTCACTTTTTATTTCAAGTTGAGGAATTTGCCAATGAAGTAAGAATTAACATCATTAACCAGGAATACATGTTTTACATCACAACTACAGGCATAACTCACTAGGTTTTGATCATATTAATCAGAGTATACAAATACTTATCTATTCACAGGTTGAAACCATACAACTAATTGTGGGTGTTCGCCTTTCCACCCAACCATAGGATTTTATTACTCATTCACTTCTTCATTAGGCCACCCCCATGCCAAGCCATGATACCATCATGAAATATCTTTCTCATGTTCTTCGGTAATTTCGGTAAGTGAATACCATTCTTCTCCTCAGACCTTTTCAAGCTTTGATCTCATTTGTCCCTCACGCACTGTGTCCTCTTCATTCTTCTGCCACTATAATTTATTGCAATTCCCCCTTCGTGTGTTCCCTGAACACAACTACTTGAGAAGTTTCTCCACATGTCCCTTGTTTTATTTTTTCAGAAGGAAATCATGGGTTCAATCTATGGCTATGGAATTGGTATGATGTTGTACCTTTGGCTAGAAAATTCTATTGTCCTAGCCAGTTTCCCATATCTGTAGTCATGGGGGTGGTTGGTTGCTCAACGACCAGTCCTCCCTCATTAACTGATTTTTCCTTGAAATTAGATTTAAGGGAAATAATTGAATATTTCCAAATAATACAATTAGCTTAATAGATCCTCCTCGTATTCCTCTAGTGGTATCATGGCCATTACTTTTAAGGATTCATCCCATAGTTAGCTAGTTGGCATTTCAATCAAGCGAAATATAATTCCAATATTTATATGCCATTCTTTGGGAATCATTAACATGATTAATTACATATAATCAGTGGTTTATAAGGGGGGTCTTACAATCCCTTGAGTCTATTAATCCTTGGATGGTACCTCACCCTCGAAATGTTGAATCTTATGGAGCTTCATTGTTTCTCACCATGGTTGATATTTTTGATCTGAAAATCCCATCAACACCACTTGATATTGTTCAACAAATCCATCTTCATCTAGAGTGTGATCATCCTACTCTACCCATACAGGTTGTTGACTCTCTGAGTTCACATGATTTCCTAGATATTGAGTTGCCTTCAGATAAGGCCGTCATGGTTGTCATGGCTTCCTTAGATAATCCCAAGGTTGAGGTGGTGCATCAGTCATCTTGTATTGATTCAGAACCAATGAGAGTGAGCATGATGATTCATGATCAGAGACTGGGGGAATTTTCTATGGAATCCAGTGAAACCCTTGGTATTGACCCCTTTCCTCACTGGTTATGTTTTTGAAACTTTCCATTGAATTTTATGCTTCCCATTATACCAAATATTTATTTTTCATACCTCCTTCATGTATTGATGGGAATCATCAAGGAGATTCCCTATCTCACAAAACCATTTAATATGATTATCTTTGGCTGAAAATATTTGTTTCTATGTGGCATGGACCTAGCATGGTAAGCCATATGATGCCAACATCTGCTCATGAGTTCATCCATTATGAAAAATATCCTTGTCTTGAGCCTACCAATGGGATATACTTGGAATAAACAATCAAGATGTGTATTTCCTTGTACATAGGTGTGTGGTGTGAGTTTTGTTTTTTTCATATACGATATCCAAAAAATACAAAAATATTTTCTTTTTTGAGATTTGACTATGTATTTTGACCCCATAATCTAGTTTACATGTGTTGACAGGATTACAGGGTCTTTTTTACAAAGATGGTAATTTCCACTAAACTTGATGTACGTGTTCTCAAATTGATATACAGGGATATGTTTTTCCCTACAATACCATCTTTCATTATTAACTTTCCATTTTTCCATCACATTGCCTTAGGTTCGATTCTGTCGGGTTGTGACATTAGCCACTCTTGTTTGCATGTCATAACTTGTTCGATAGTGACTACCCTTCATGAGAGCCCTATTTAGCACCAAAATTGTCACCTTGTTCACATGTTGTGATTTCCTATAGGTCTGAAAACCCTCATGTAGTCCTGCCATGACTGATGTTGAGACTTATTCCTCTCTCTTCATCTATATTATGGCCATATTCTATGAGGGTTCCCAAATTTACATGTTGCTTAATGGTCTCCTATGCATTTCTTTCTCATTTCATTTACCCCATCACCACATTGTTGTTTTTGTAAATACCACTTACCTATATTTCATTAGCCTTTGGCCATCCATCTCTTTCATTATTTGGCCTCCATTTTGTATCCATCTACCCATGGAGAGAACAATTGCTAAGAGTGGATCTCACTTGCCACTACCATTTTCATTCATCTTTCTTAGGTTAGTTCCATGTGCTTGGCACATAGGATAATGTTATTAAGCCACTAGTTCTCTCCAGATGAGTACATGTTTATCTCTTTTTCAAACTTGTTCAAGGACACGGAAAAAATACATATTGAGTGCACTTTTATTTTTTTTCATACTCATTAAAAGACACAAAAAAGACATGATAATGACTAACTCTTTTTTTTGGCTCATTAAAATTGAACGAAAAAAATACTACTGAGCACACTTTTATCTCTCTTTTGTGCTCATTAAACCATGAAGAATACACCCAAAAAAAAAGATTCACGGTATTTTACCATTTATCTATTCTCAAAATGGTAGTGTAACATCCTCAATTTCAAACCCCGAACTAGTGATATATATTGTGAATATAGTATATGGCCCATAGCCAAAGCGATGTAATATGCAAATGATGTAAATTGAATATAATGAATAAAATGTATCACTAGCTATAGATGGACAGAGACAAATATTTGGGGGATAAGTATCCACAAGAGAGGGTAGGGTTCCAATGGGGGGGGGTAGTTACCCATATCTATTAAACGAAAACCTATTTCCTATTTTTCTCTAAATTATCCTTGTCATGAACCTTCCATTAGTTGTTCAGTGTTATAGAGCCCAATCATTGAATTCATGTAAGAGAGTTGGTGTGAGATTCATTTCCCATAGTTATTGAGAGCATGGGGGTTTGGTACACTTAGATTGGAGAAGAGTGAAATTCAAGAAAGAAAGATAAAAAGAGGAAATTTGTATCGGTATGAGACTAGATTTTACACATTCATGTTTTTCACTTAGACCTATTTTTACATACAGTTTTCTAGCCAGCAATGAAGTTATGAGTGTGGGATCTTGAAGGAAATTATTGTGGACATGTTTGGTTGTTGATTGGAGTTGTAATTTCATGGAGAAATAAGTTGTGTTCTTGGGAGAGAAAAAATCTTAGGAATTCATCAATAAGTATGTGTTTTGGATGATGGGTGAATTTGTATTATAGTTGTATAATTCATGAAGTTCCAACAAGTAGAATTACTATACCACTTGTATTGGATGCCCTGGAGGGGACTGGAAAGACCTGAGGGATTGTGAGAAGTGAAGGGGGATTCCGTCCCTTGGGTTGAGCAGGTTGAGGGGAAGTGTGCTCCTAGACTGGAATTAGCTGATAGTTTAACTGTTGAAAGGGGGAAATTAGCCATCCTTAGGGACCTCTATCTCTTTTGGATTCATAGCCCCATCTCGAGAGTGTCTTGTTGTTGAGAAATATAAAAACAAGGATAAAGTTGGGAGGAACATTCGTCCTTTGCAATGGGTTTCACATTTAGTTAATATAAGTTTTCTTATGTGTGGTTTTTATCCATGTTAATTATTGATATATTTGTTTTGCAATTTACTCTAATTATATTGGTTAAATGCTACTTGTTGTGAGATGAATTATGCATATAAATATCTATTTTATGATTGACTGATGCTACCTGAACTTAGTTATTATTGTGCACATTTAGATTAGTTGTATGTATGTTTTAATTAGCATGGATAGTTGAATGATCTTGGATGACATGATGTGTATTACTTACACATTTTAAATTGGTATCTGGAATTTTTATTAGGTCATTTTAGTAGTAACATGACCCAGTTGAGGGCTAAGTATGTTACAATATGGTATCTGATCTATTGATTCAACACTGGACCCATACGGGCCAAGAACTAGTGTGATTTTGAGTAAATTTGTTGTTGCATACCTTGGTTGTACGAATTAGGGGGAAAATCGAGAGGAAATCAGAGTGAAATCCCCAAATCCGTGGTCAAGATTCATGTTTAAACTAATTAAAATTGTTTGAGGATTTTAATGGAACCAATATGCAAATTTGCAGAGCCAAATTTGACTTGGAATGGTCAAATTTCACATTTTAATGGTTTTTGTATAGTTGCAAGAAGTTTGGTGAATCGACGGTCGAAATCGTATTTGACCTCGAGATTGACAATTGATATTTGTCATGATAAATTTAAAAATTCTTAAGGATTCCATAGTTTGGAAGGTTGAGGAGATCAAAAGCCAGGATTCATTTTGGCAATTGGGAAAATGGATCAAATCGACAGTCTATTCATTTTGGTCATTGGGAGGATGGAATAGAATCGACGGTCAAGATCATTTTCACTAATAGATCGATAACACAGATTCATCGGGGATTTTGGTCAAAATTTTATAAGTTTGGAATTTTTCCAAGAGAAATCATCGACAGTCAATGGTCAGGTCGACCGAAATGATGAATATTTTGGTTCAGCCAGAAGACATATTTGACTATCGAGGATCGATGGTCGAGCATCGACTGAATCCAGCAAAGTAATTTCAATCACTAATGGAAATTGTCGATGGCCAATGGTTAGGTGTCGGTCAATTTGGCGAAGTGTTTTTGAATGGGGAAGTGAAATCACTTATGGTTGATGGTTGAGTGTTGACCGAATTTGGCGAGGTGTGCGGTTATTTCTAGAGAATTGGTCAATGGTTGATGGACGAAAGAGAGTGATAAGTTGTGATGCTATGTTAGAATCCACGTCCCATGACATGTTATCGAAGTTGACATCTCAAGATGAAATTCCATTCCACATCATCAAGCACATGGCATGTCACATCAGTAGTTTCCACGCTAGCCTAGAGGTGGTTGATGGTTGATGGTCAGGTCGGTCTATGTGGGGAAATGTTTTTGACAATCATCGGGGATTGTCGATTATCAATGGGTTGATGGTTAGGTGTCAGCTGAATTAGCAAGGATTTTTCATTCACCAACAATGATCATCGATGATTGATAGTCGAATGAGTTGATTTAGATTTTTTTGCAAATCGATTGTTAGAGAGTTGGGTCGATGGGTGATGGTTGGGTCGTTAGTTGGGGGAAAGAATTATGTGTGACAAAGGAGAATGTCAATCACCAATGGTCAATGTATCACATATTGACAACTCGTATTCCACGTGAAATGAGATCAATGGTTCATATTTAAAGGGTTGTTATAGTGGTAAAACAATCAATTTTATGCAAAATTTTGTGGTTTTTGAAGGTCATTAATTTGTGGAGCAATTTTGAGGCCCTAAACGACATTTTTAGCCAATCAAACTCATGTTAATAAAGTGTACCAAGGTACACTTTGCCTCTACAAATCAAATAAAATAGCTCAAGGAGAGTTTTCCAATGAACTAAATTGTTTGTAAAATAGAGCTCGTATGAGAAAGTTACAGCCAAAATAGTAAGGGTAAAATCTTGGCACAAATTTACTTCCAAAGGGCATAACTCCTTGCTCAGAAGTTTGTTTGGGAAAAAGAGAAATCAATGGAAAGATTATGAACCATATAACATATCCATGGATCCATATTTAATATATTGGTATGTAAAAATGTGCAGGAAGATAAATAAGACACTTGTAGCATACAGGGATAACTTGGGTAAAACAATCAAAACTTCTTCGGACCATAACCTTCAGCTCAGAGCTCGGATTTGAGGAAAAAATGGTCATGGAAAAGGTGTTGAGGATTAGAAGGCATATTTCAACCTATAATTTTGAATTGGTTGTTATATTTTCTCACAAAGTGACAAAAGATAATGGTGTAGTAGTAAATAAGTGGAAATTACAACATGTGGATGTTGTAACTTTTCACTCAGAACTCAGATTGAGGCATGAGTACAGTCATTGGAATTTTTTTTCAAAGTGGAATGCATTTAAGGAATCATATTTTGGAGCAATACATTAATATTATTCATAATTTAAAATGAATAATGACCTGTAATCTAATTAATAAATATTTTTTATTATGCTTAATTCTAAAAGAAATTATTGCATGCACATTCTTGCAGAATTAGATATATAGAAAAGAAAACTTTAATTCCTACATGAGAAATAGAGATATGGAGGATTCTAAAGGTTCTTATATACATGAAGAATAAATTAGAGGTTTTCATGTTAGTATGGGTAATGTTGAGTATGATTCTAATGGGAGAAGAGACAGGAAGGAGCCTGTAACTATGAGAAGCTTGCAAAAAGAAGTGCAGATCTATAGGGCCAATAATGAGAGGAACATAAAGGATCAATAAGAGATGCTTCAAAACCTAAATATGTTGCAGAAGTAAGTCAACAAATATTTAGGCACAAGGCAAGAATCTAGTGCCAAGTAAGTGGAAGTGTCTAGGTCTCATGATAGGAGGGATGATCATGGAGGATCTAGACGATCAAGGATTATTAGCAGGCATCAACATCATCATTACCCAAGGAAATAGACCAGAAAAACATATGCATGTTCAAGGTCAGCAAGTATCCCAAGTATATATCCTATCAAGAATCAGAGAAGGATATATGGGTAAGATAGTTTGCAAGGGGAACTGAGTAAAATCAATCCACCACCATTTGATGAAGAAAACAAGAAAGGTGAGGATGCAGAAGCATGGTTGTTGGGAAAGAGAAAATATTTCCAGTTGCATAAATACTCATCAAATGAAAAAGTCGTAATTGCATCCTACCACCTTCAAGGAAAGGCATGTATGTGGTGGGATTGGCTTAAGCAAGTTAATCACCTTGATGAGAAATGAATTTATTAGAAGTAGTTCAAGAAATATTTTCAGGGGCAATACTTGTTAGAGAAATATTATGACAAGAAGATGCAACAGTTCTTTGAAATCAAACTTGGGAACATGACCATGGATGAATATGAGACAAAATTATTGGAACTTCTCATGTATGTGATCTTCATCAAATATGAGAAGGTAAAAATCCAGAGGTTCATGAGTGGACTGCCATCCTTTTATAAGGATGAAATTCAGTTTGGTGAGCCGGAGAATTTAGAAGAATCGATAAGGAAGGATAAGTATTTATATGAACAAAACAGAGGAAGCACAACTTTCCAAAAGGATTGGGATGATAAGAATAAAGGAAATATGGATCAATGGAAGAAAGGATTCAAGACACCATTCATCAAAAATATATCCCAATCATATTAGCAAGGGTAGCCATCTCAAGGTGATCATAAAATGATAAATTCGGGAAATAGGCCAAGGAATAAACCCATAAAGTGTTGGGAATATGAAGGAGATCACATGTATAAATTGTCCTCACTATGGAGATAAGATGAATACTTTGTATAGCATCAAGCAAGAGGAGACGATAGAGGATGTGGGTAAAATCATGTAAATAATCTATGTAGCCTTGGATAATAGACAAGAAGACTATCAATCCCACATGATTGAAGTGGAAGGTAAGATTGATAATCATACCATAGCTATTTTAATTGATTCTAGAGCTAGTCATAGCTATATAGATCCAAAGCTAGTTGAAATATCTAAACTAAAGAAATGTAACCATGAAAAGTATTGGTTAGTTCAGATAGATACTGGAACCAAGAGAAGAATTAATGAAATTGTAAAATAATTCCCTTTCAGCATGAATGGAACTAACACTAAGGTCGATTTGAACATCATACCACTGGGGTATTATGAATTCTTGATTGGTATGGAGTGGCTAGAAAATCATCATGTTGTTTTAGATTTTTATAACAAGGTTTTCACATGTCTAGAGGAAGTAGGGAATTTAAGGAAAGTGCAAGGTATTCCAAGGCCTATATTTGTCCAAGATATTTCAACATTACAACTGAAAATACGTTTTAGAAAAGGGTGCCAGATATATGCATCCCATATGGAAGATCCAATGAAGGGTAAGCAGCCATGTCTCGAAGATTATCCAGTCTTGAAAGAGTATGAATATGTGTTTGAGGAGTTTCCACAATTACCACTAAAGAGGGATGTAGATTTCTCAATTGACTTAATGCTTGGAGCTTCCCCAGTATCTAAGACTCCCTACAAAATGAGCATGCCAAAGCTAAAAGAGTTGCAAATGCAACTAGAAGAGTTGTTAAATAAAGGGTACATATTCCCAAGTGTTTCTCCTTGGGGTGCCACAATTCCTTTTTTCAAGAAGAAATACAGAACATTGAGGTTATGTATTGAATTCAGACAGTTGAAAAAGGTTAATGTGAAGAATAAATATCCTTTTCCAAGTATTGATCATCTCTTTGATCAATTGAAGGGAGAAATATATTATCCAATATTGAATTGAGGTCAGGATATCATCAAGTGAGAATCAAAGAACAAGACACTAGAAAAATAGCCTTTAGGATAAGGTATGGACACTATGAATTTGTGGTGGTGCCTTTTGGATTTACAAATGCAATGGCTACATTTATGTGCCTGATGAATGCGGTGTTCACATATTTCCTGGATAGTTTTGTAATTGTATTATTGGATGATATTCTTATATATTCCAAGACAGAAGAAAAAAATGAGTGGCATTTGAGTATGGTGCTACAAGTGTTAAGAGAACACCAATTGTATGCCAAATTAAGTAAATACAGTTTCCATCAAAATAAGATCCATTATTTGGGTGACATTGTTTCCGAATATGGCATAGCAGTGAATCCAAAAAATATTGAAGTAATCAAGATTTGGTTAGTGCCATCAAACATTTTGGAGGTCAAGTCATTTATGGGTCTAGGTGGTTATTATAAGAGATTCATTGTAGGATTCTCCAAAATTTCACACCAAATAACATCTTTTCAAAATAAAGGAGTAAATTTTGAGTGGAGTTCCAAGAGTGAAGAAAATTTCCAATGCTTAAAGGAATTTCTAACAAGTGACCCTATTTTAAAAGTTTCAGATAAAGATGAGGATTTTGTTGTGTGCACATATGCATGCATGCTAGAAGGGCTCGGTGGAGTCCTTATGCAAAATGGACATATAATTTGGTCCAAAAAATTGAAGGAACATGAAATAAATTATGCCACACATGACTTAGAGTTAGTAGCTATAGTACATGTATTAAGGATGTGGAGGCATTATCTCATGGGAAGAAAATTTGAATTAAGGGTAGACCATAGTGGTTTGAAATATCTGTTTGAGCAGCCAACACTAAATGCTTGACAAACTAAATGGATGGAATGTCTTAGTGAATATAACTTTGATAGAAAGAACATAAAGGGAAAATAGAACAAGGTGTGGCTAATGCACTCAGCAAATGAGTGCATAAAATTCATTCTATGGCCATTAGTATATACAATCCATATTTAAAATATAGAATTCTAGAGGTTGTAATAGCGGATCATCATTGTGTGCAATTTAAATAAATATTACAACAGAATGATATACAATATAAATATAAGGATTACAAGCTGAAAGAGGATGGAATCCTCTTATTTCGGAATAGATTTTATGTTCCCAATTCTTAGTAATTGAGAAATTTAGTCCTAAAGGAGATACACAATGTGCCATACGTTGGACATATAGGATATCAGAAAATTATTACAGTTGTAAGAGTCAAATATTTTTGGCCTGGTATGAAGAAATATGTCACTGATTATTTATCCAGATGCATGGAGTGTCACAAGGTAAAGGTTGAGCACAGACATCCAACAAGATTTATGCATCCATTTCCCATTCCTCAATGGAAATGGGAAGTTTTTACTATCAATTTCATTACTAAATTTCCTAGGACAACTAGAAAACATGATTCCATCATGGTAGTGGTGGACAAACTCACAAAGGATGCACATTTCATTCCAGTAAAAGTAACTCATTAGGTAGCCAATATTGCAGAAATTTACATGAGAGAAATTGCTAGGCTACATGGTGTGCCTATGGCAATAGTGTTAGATCGAGATCCCAAGTTCACTTCCAATTTTTGGAGGGTTTTTAAAGGATTTGGGACAAATTTAAATTTCAGTACAACATATCACCTAGAGCCAGATGGGCAGATAGAAAGAATTAATAAAATAATGGACAAACCCTATAAGTGGGAGAACTATATCCATTTAGCTGAGTTTGTATACAAAAATGGGTATATGGAATCAATGAATATGAGCCCATTTTAATCATTTTATGGAAGAAAATGAAACACACCAGTAAGTTGGGATAGCCCAGTAGACAAAATTGTGATTGGGTCAGAGTTGTTAAAGGAAATGGAAGAACAAATGGTAAAAATCAGGGAAAATTTAAAAGTTGCATAAGATCAACAAAAGAGCTATGTTGATAGAAAGGGAACAAGTAGAGAATTCAAAGTAGGAGAGCATGCATTTTTAAAATTTAAAGCCAATAGAAGATCGCTAAAATTGGGAAGTTGCCCAAAGTTGCTAGCAAGATATTGTGGGCATTTTGAGGTCTTAGAAAATATAGGACCAGTTTCATACATGCTATCATTACATGCATCCATGAGAATAATAACATGTTCCATGTGTATTTATTAAAAAAGTATGTACATGATCTTAATCATGTGATTTATTGGAATGCAATCCAAGTGGAACACGAAGATGATTTTCGGGTAAAACTGGTGCACATCCTAGACCATAAAGTCAAAGATCTTAGGAACAAAGCCATCATTTTGGTAAAGTT
This sequence comes from Picea glauca, assembly GCA_000966675.3. NCBI lineage: Eukaryota > Viridiplantae > Streptophyta > Pinopsida > Pinales > Pinaceae > Picea > Picea glauca. The sequence continues at coordinate 665,483 of JZKD02S1442674.1, forward strand.
TCAATGGACCTATTACAGTCTTGAAGATGCTACATGGGAACACGATGAATCCATGCATGAAGCATTCCTGCAAATTTTTGAAAATTTTGAAGAAAACTAATGTACATTTGTACTTAAGAAAATGAAGACTCCATTTTGGCAAATGAAGTTCCTAGAGCCACAAATATGAGATTTCCTATCCAAACTATGTGTGGTTTCAGAGTAAAAGGGATTTGTTGGGTGGGATTGTTGCATCAATCATTAAGTTGTGGAATTATCAAGTATTTTGATGTAATGTTTCTTATATATGTCAATATGTAAATTGTAGGTTATGTGCATTGAGGATAGTGTAGTTTGTAGGGGGGGGATGCAACATCCTCATTTTCAAACCCAAAAATAGCAATATAAATTGTAAATATAATATATGGCCGACGACCAAGTGATGTATATTGTGAATATAGCATATGGTCGAGAGCCAAAGAGATGTAATATGTAAATGATGTAAATTGAATATAACGAGTAAAATGTATCACTAATTGCAAATGGACATGGAAGGAAATTTGGGGGCTAAGTATCCACAAGAGAGGGTAGGTGTCTAGGGGGAGACAATTACCCATATCTATTCAACCAAAACCCATTTCCTATTTTTCTCTAAATTACTCTTTCCATGAACCTTCCATTAGTTGTTGAGTGTTCTAGAGCCCAATCATTGAATTCATGTAAGAGGGTTGGTGCGATATTTACTTCTCATATTTATTGAGAGCATGGGGGATGAGTAAAATCATATTGGGTAAGAGTTCAAGTCAAGAAAGAAATAGAAAAAGAGGAAATTTGTATGGGTAGGAGACCATATTTTACACATTCATGTTTTACACAGAGAGTTGTTTTTACATGGAGTTTTATATCCAACAATGGAGTTCTGAGTGTGGGAGATTGAAGGCAGTTGTTGCGAAAATGTTTGGATGCTAATTGGAGGTGTGATTTCGTGGAGAAAGAGATAGTGTTCCTAGGAGAGATGATTTGTTCAGAATTCGTCAAAGAAGAAGTCGTTTTGGTTGTTGGGTGAATTTGTATTACAACTGTAGAATTATTGAAGTCCCATCAAGTAGAATTCCTATTCAACCTGTGTTAAAATCCCTGGAGGGGAGTGGAAAGGCCTAAGGGATTGTGATCAATGAAGGGGGATTCCATCCATTGGGTTGTACAGGTTGAGGGGAAGTGTGTTGGTGGACTGAAATTAGTTGATAGTTTAACTGTTGAAAGGAGGACATTAACCAGCCTTAGGGACCTTTGTCTCTTATGGATTCATAGCCCCATATCGGGGGTGTCTTGTTGTTGAGAACTAGAAAAACAAGGCTATGGTTTGGAGGAACATCCATCCTCTGTAGAGGATTGTACATTTCATTAAGACAAGTGTTCTTATGTGTTATTTTTATCCATGTTAACTATTGATATATTTGTTGTGAAATTTACTCTAATTATCTTGGTTAAATGCTACTTTTTGTGAGAAAAATGATGCATATAAATCTATATTTTATGGTTTAATGATCCGAACTACACTTAGTTATTACTATGCACATTTAGATTAGTTGTATTTGTGTTTTAATTAGCATGGACAATTGAATGATATTGAATGACATGTTGTTCATTACTTTCACATTTTAAATTGCTATCTAAAAATTTTGTTGGGTCATTTTAGTAGTGACGTGACCCATCTGGGGGTTGGATATGTTATAGGTTGCATCAATTGTGTCTCCCTTGAACATGGAAACTGTTTGAGTCCTCATCATATAGTTTGGTTTTAGCTTTCCTAGGAGCCATCCCATTAATATGAGTCATAGATACTACTCCAGTTGGTTACTCTTCCAGTCATCATGGAGAGTTATTTAATGACTCCTACGTCATTGCACTATATTTGTCCATATATTTTGTCTTACTTCCAAGTCACCATTGTGTCGTGTTATATGTTCAAGGGAATTTTAATCCTGAGTCAACCATCTATTGTTTTCTTGACTTTAGGTCGACACCCAAAGTTTTGGGTTCATTTTTGTGTGTGTGCACAAACGAAGTTGTGTGCGCTCATTCCATAGTTTTTCACATGCCTAAGGTAATGCGCAAGGAATGAAAAAGAGTGCATTCTAGAATGAGTTTTGATAGTGCACAACAGGCCTAAAATATTATTGAACACGCGGTGGTCCCAGTTTTGATGCACACCAAAAATCAAGAAGACACATTACTACCAGTAGCACAAGAGATCATAGGGAAATCCTCTTGAATGATTACTACCAGCTTCACAAGGGATCATGGAGCTGAAAAAATATGAGTTGGAAGGGTAGCTAAGATTTCCCCGATTCCCAAAGGCTATGTGGACTGTACGCAGGTTCCATAAGTGTGCAAGACAGTTTTGTCAGCTGAGCAAGTGGAGTAGAGTAGAAAGAGACAATGATCCCGAGTAGAGAAAGAAATAAAAGGAAGTAGTGATATTGGAAATGGAGCTAGCTAGATGTTTAGAGAGGAGATTCATTAAGTACTTAGTATCGAGATCGCTCACAGCCTATTGTAATATTGGAATGATTTTGAATATATTTATGTGTATTTTATATGTCTAAATTTTGAGAGAAGGTGCATTGCGTAGTGTGTTGTAATTATGAGTATTTATATAGAGGAGATATGAAGTTATATGGTTTTAATAGATATCTATTATGCGTAATGTGTGCCTTTGTTGTGATGGAATAAATCTGGTAATAAAGATGGAACAATTTTGATATATGATGTGTCTATCATGTATGAGTTGATTATGTGTGTGTATTGTTTTACTTCTTAGTCTTGATCATTTTTAATATATGAGTCTCATGGATGCCAATATGTATGGATCGTCGTGTGCTTAGCCTTCATATTTGTCACAATACCTTATGCTCTCTGTGATCCTCTCTGCATTTCAGGTGAGACCTTCCTCAGCCTTAGCCGAGTATTGATGTGTCAGTGTGTTGGGGTATTTTTTTGAACAACTATGGATGAACCTTGGGTCTAAACTCCCTAGTGTTAATAAGGAAGAACACACGCATAGATCAAAATTCCCAAAAAATGGTTCCATTGTTGGGACCTACAAATATTTTTGGGGACGATGAAGGAAAGAGATGAGGTGGAATCCATCTCAAGAGGAAATTAAAGATTGTTTGACTACAAAAGAGCATGAGTTTTCCCTGTGAGAAACACAAGGACTAACAGTGAAAGTCAACCAATGGAAATATAAATATTGGTACATAGATATGATTGATATTTTCTTTGTTGAATTTTCTTGTTTATTGTTTGAATGGATAAAAAGGAAAACTACTACCAATTTGACTATGTTGTCATGGGAACCAGTTGTTTGGGATCAATCCAAAATTAAAGACATTAAAGTGTTGGATAATAAGTGGACTCGAGCTATTGAATTTTGGTTTTCTTGAGTAAAATAAGGCTACATTATTGAGTTTGTCGTGGAATACACTAACTCTTTCAGCAAGGTTGAAAGAAAGTTTGTGGAAGGTCTGAGAAAGTGTATGTTGGAAGAAATCCAACTTTGGAGAAAAATGGTGTTGTTGGGGAAAAACACCCTATGGACTAGAAAATAGAGTTCAGACTTTGCATGCAGATATGACTGAATAGAAATTACTTTCTACCTTCATCCCTGATTTAAATCCCCTTTTCTTAGTAAATGCATGGAAATATCAACCTACCTCATTATCGGTGTTTGATGTCGATCCTCCATTGTGCTTGATTACTTGTTCGAAATACTCCTTCCAAAGCTGACCTGCATTCAAGACGAGCAACAAATATGCATGCATACTACTTATATACTAATGGGTTAGAAATCAAAACATATATTGATCAACTATAAACAGTTCATGAATTGGGATGGGAAAAACATTCTCTTTATTACTTTGAATGAGTCAACTTACAAAAGTTGAGACCTGCCACCACTCCTCGAACCTGATCTTGGGCTCCTCTTCTTCTGTCCTTCAACTACTTTTCTTTGAATCTCATTTGGCATAAGGAAAGGCTAAAGGGTTGGGACAATGGGAATACGTAAATGGGCAGAGTTTCTTTGTTATATTTTTCCTCCCTCCAAATGGTACCCCTACCCCTTCTTTTATAGCCTAGAAGGAGCTAGGAATTTGGACGAACCCTCGGCCATGCATGGTCGGGAGTTTCAGTTAACTCACCCATATCTTTTTGTTCCATCGGAAACTTTCCTTTTTTCATTCTTTTTTCGGTCCACACGAGTTGTTTTGGGTCAGCTAGCGTGTACATGCATGCAGTAATGGATTAGGGCGCATGGGCCTTTATTCAAGAGGATTTTCAAAGAGTTGTTCAACAATATTTTGGCAAAGAAGGGATATGAGTTGGCCTGATGTCAGGTAAGCATGTGTGGTGCAATTTATGGTTATAAAATATGCCCCCTAATGTGTGAGGTCAGAAGAGCATCTTATGGCCGAAATACATTACCAATATTTACTGATGTGTCGAACGATTAAGCCCAAGGATCAGGAACCAGGAGGTGCCATCTGCAAAATAACAAATGTCTCACCGAGGTGAGNAATTGTCGATGGCCAATGGTTAGGTGTCGGTCGATTTGGCGAAGTGTTTTTGAATGGGGAAGTGAAATCACTTATGGTTGATGGTTGAGTGTTGACCGAATTTGGTGAGGTGTGCGGTTATTTCTAGAGAATTGGTCGATGGTTGATGGACGTAAGAGAGTGATAAGTTGTGATGCTATGTTAGAATCCACGTCCCATGACATGTTATCGAAGTTGACATCTCAAGATGAAATTCCATTCCACATCATCAAGCACATGGCATGTCACATCAGTAGTTTCCACGCTAGCCTAGAGGTGGTTGATGGTTGATGGTCAGGTCGGTCTATGTGGGGAAATGTTTTCGACAATCATCGGGGATTGTCGATTATCAATGGGTTGATGGTTAGGTGTCAGCTGAATTAGCAAGGATTTTTCATTCACCAACAAAGATCATCGATGATTGATAGTCGAATGAGTTGATTTAGATTTTTTTACAAATCGATTGTTAGAGAGTTGGGTCGATAGGTGATGGTTGGGTCGTTAGTTGGGGGAAAGAATTATGTGTGACAAAGGAGAACATCAATCACCAATGGTCAATGTATCACATATTGACAACTCGTATTCCACGTGAATTGAGATCAATGGTTCATATTTAAAGGGTTGTTATAGTGGTAAAACAATCAATTTTATGCAAAATTTTGTGGTTTTTGAAGGTCATTAATTTGTGGAGCAATTTTGAGGCCCTAAACGACATTTTTAGCCAATCAAACTCATGTTAATAAAGTGTACCAAGGTACACTTTGCCTCTACAAATCAAATAAAATAGCTCAAGGAGAGTTTTCCAATGAACTAAATTGTTTGTAAAATAGAGCTCGTATGAGAAAGTTACAGCCAAAATAGTAAGGGTAAAATCTTGGCACAAATTTACTTCCAAAGGGCATAACTCCTTGCTCAGAAGTTTGTTTGGGAAAAAGAGAAATCAATGGAAAGATTATGAACCATATAACATATCCATGGATCCATATTTAATATATTGGTATGTAAAAATGTGCAGGAAGATAAATAAGACACTTGTAGCATACAGGGATAACTTGGGTAAAACAATCAAAACTTCTTCGGACCATAACCTTCAGCTCAGAGCTCGGATTTGAGGAAAAAATGGTCATGGAAAAGGTGTTGAGGATTAGAAGGCATATTTCAACCTATAATTTTGAATTGGTTGTTATATTTTCTCACAAAGTGACAAAAGATAATGGTGTAGTAGTAAATAAGTGGAAATTACAACATGTGGATGTTGTAACTTTTCACTCAGAACTCAGATTGAGGCATGAGTACAGTCATTGGAATTTTTTTTCAAAGTGGAATGCATTTAAGGAATCATATTTTGGAGCAATACATTAATATTATTCATAATTTAAAATGAATAATGACCTGTAATCTAATTAATAAATATTTTTTATTATGCTTAATTCTAAAAGAAATTATTGCATGCACATTCTTGCAGAATTAGATATATAGAAAAGAAAACTTTAATTCCTACATGAGAAATAGAGATATGGAGGATTCTAAAGGTTCTTATATACATGAAGAATAAATTAGAGGTTTTCATGTTAGTATGGGTAATGTTGAGTATGATTCTAATGGGAGAAGAGACAGGAAGGAGCCTGTAACTATGAGAAGCTTGCAAAAAGAAGTGCAGATCTATAGGGCCAATAATGAGAGGAACATAAAGGATCAATAAGAGATGCTTCAAAACCTAAATATGTTGCAGAAGTAAGTCAACAAATATTTAGGCACAAGGCAAGAATCTAGTGCCAAGTAAGTGGAAGTGTCTAGGTCTCATGATAGGAGGGATGATCATGGAGGATCTAGACGATCAAGGATTATTAGCAGGCATCAACATCATCATTACCCAAGGAAATAGACCAGAAAAACATATGCATGTTCAAGGTCAGCAAGTATCCCAAGTATATATCCTATCAAGAATCAGAGAAGGATATATGGGTAAGATAGTTTGCAAGGGGAACTGAGTAAAATCAATCCACCACCATTTGATGAAGAAAACAAGAAAGGTGAGGATGCAGAAGCATGGTTGTTGGGAAAGAGAAAATATTTCCAGTTGCATAAATACTCATCAAATGAAAAAGTCGTAATTGCATCCTACCACCTTCAAGGAAAGGCATGTATGTGGTGGGATTGGCTTAAGCAAGTTAATCACCTTGATGAGAAATGAATTTATTAGAAGTAGTTCAAGAAATATTTTCAGGGGCAATACTTGTTAGAGAAATATTATGACAAGAAGATGCAACAGTTCTTTGAAATCAAACTTGGGAACATGACCATGGATGAATATGAGACAAAATTATTGGAACTTCTCATGTATGTGATCTTCATCAAATATGAGAAGGTAAAAATCCAGAGGTTCATGAGTGGACTGCCATCCTTTTATAAGGATGAAATTCAGTTTGGTGAGCCGGAGAATTTAGAAGAATCGATAAGGAAGGATAAGTATTTATATGAACAAAACAGAGGAAGCACAACTTTCCAAAAGGATTGGGATGATAAGAATAAAGGAAATATGGATCAATGGAAGAAAGGATTCAAGACACCATTCATCAAAAATATATCCCAATCATATTAGCAAGGGTAGCCATCTCAAGGTGATCATAAAATGATAAATTCGGGAAATAGGCCAAGGAATAAACCCATAAAGTGTTGGGAATATGAAGGAGATCACATGTATAAATTGTCCTCACTATGGAGATAAGATGAATACTTTGTATAGCATCAAGCAAGAGGAGACGATAGAGGATGTGGGTAAAATCATGTAAATAATCTATGTAGCCTTGGATAATAGACAAGAAGACTATCAATCCCACATGATTGAAGTGGAAGGTAAGATTGATAATCATACCATAGCTATTTTAATTGATTCTAGAGCTAGTCATAGCTATATAGATCCAAAGCTAGTTGAAATATCTAAACTAAAGAAATGTAACCATGAAAAGTATTGGTTAGTTCAGATAGATACTGGAACCAAGAGAAGAATTAATGAAATTGTAAAATAATTCCCTTTCAGCATGAATGGAACTAACACTAAGGTCGATTTGAACATCATACCACTGGGGTATTATGAATTCTTGATTGGTATGGAGTGGCTAGAAAATCATCATGTTGTTTTAGATTTTTATAACAAGGTTTTCACATGTCTAGAGGAAGTAGGGAATTTAAGGAAAGTGCAAGGTATTCCAAGGCCTATATTTGTCCAAGATATTTCAACATTACAACTGAAAATACGTTTTAGAAAAGGGTGCCAGATATATGCATCCCATATGGAAGATCCAATGAAGGGTAAGCAGCCATGTCTCGAAGATTATCCAGTCTTGAAAGAGTATGAATATGTGTTTGAGGAGTTTCCACAATTACCACTAAAGAGGGATGTAGATTTCTCAATTGACTTAATGCTTGGAGCTTCCCCAGTATCTAAGACTCCCTACAAAATGAGCATGCCAAAGCTAAAAGAGTTGCAAATGCAACTAGAAGAGTTGTTAAATAAAGGGTACATATTCCCAAGTGTTTCTCCTTGGGGTGCCACAATTCCTTTTTTCAAGAAGAAATACAGAACATTGAGGTTATGTATTGAATTCAGACAGTTGAAAAAGGTTAATGTGAAGAATAAATATCCTTTTCCAAGTATTGATCATCTCTTTGATCAATTGAAGGGAGAAATATATTATCCAATATTGAATTGAGGTCAGGATATCATCAAGTGAGAATCAAAGAACAAGACACTAGAAAAATAGCCTTTAGGATAAGGTATGGACACTATGAATTTGTGGTGGTGCCTTTTGGATTTACAAATGCAATGGCTACATTTATGTGCCTGATGAATGCGGTGTTCACATATTTCCTGGATAGTTTTGTAATTGTATTATTGGATGATATTCTTATATATTCCAAGACAGAAGAAAAAAATGAGTGGCATTTGAGTATGGTGCTACAAGTGTTAAGAGAACACCAATTGTATGCCAAATTAAGTAAATACAGTTTCCATCAAAATAAGATCCATTATTTGGGTGACATTGTTTCCGAATATGGCATAGCAGTGAATCCAAAAAATATTGAAGTAATCAAGATTTGGTTAGTGCCATCAAACATTTTGGAGGTCAAGTCATTTATGGGTCTAGGTGGTTATTATAAGAGATTCATTGTAGGATTCTCCAAAATTTCACACCAAATAACATCTTTTCAAAATAAAGGAGTAAATTTTGAGTGGAGTTCCAAGAGTGAAGAAAATTTCCAATGCTTAAAGGAATTTCTAACAAGTGACCCTATTTTAAAAGTTTCAGATAAAGATGAGGATTTTGTTGTGTGCACATATGCATGCATGCTAGAAGGGCTCGGTGGAGTCCTTATGCAAAATGGACATATAATTTGGTCCAAAAAATTGAAGGAACATGAAATAAATTATGCCACACATGACTTAGAGTTAGTAGCTATAGTACATGTATTAAGGATGTGGAGGCATTATCTCATGGGAAGAAAATTTGAATTAAGGGTAGACCATAGTGGTTTGAAATATCTGTTTGAGCAGCCAACACTAAATGCTTGACAAACTAAATGGATGGAATGTCTTAGTGAATATAACTTTGATAGAAAGAACATAAAGGGAAAATAGAACAAGGTGTGGCTAATGCACTCAGCAAATGAGTGCATAAAATTCATTCTATGGCCATTAGTATATACAATCCATATTTAAAATATAGAATTCTAGAGGTTGTAATAGCGGATCATCATTGTGTGCAATTTAAATAAATATTACAACAGAATGATATACAATATAAATATAAGGATTACAAGCTGAAAGAGGATGGAATCCTCTTATTTCGGAATAGATTTTATGTTCCCAATTCTTAGTAATTGAGAAATTTAGTCCTAAAGGAGATACACAATGTGCCATACGTTGGACATATAGGATATCAGAAAATTATTACAGTTGTAAGAGTCAAATATTTTTGGCCTGGTATGAAGAAATATGTCACTGATTATTTATCCAGATGCATGGAGTGTCACAAGGTAAAGGTTGAGCACAGACATCCAACAAGATTTATGCATCCATTTCCCATTCCTCAATGGAAATGGGAAGTTTTTACTATCAATTTCATTACTAAATTTCCTAGGACAACTAGAAAACATGATTCCATCATGGTAGTGGTGGACAAACTCACAAAGGATGCACATTTCATTCCAGTAAAAGTAACTCATTAGGTAGCCAATATTGCAGAAATTTACATGAGAGAAATTGCTAGGCTACATGGTGTGCCTATGGCAATAGTGTTAGATCGAGATCCCAAGTTCACTTCCAATTTTTGGAGGGTTTTTAAAGGATTTGGGACAAATTTAAATTTCAGTACAACATATCACCTAGAGCCAGATGGGCAGATAGAAAGAATTAATAAAATAATGGACAAACCCTATAAGTGGGAGAACTATATCCATTTAGCTGAGTTTGTATACAAAAATGGGTATATGGAATCAATGAATATGAGCCCATTTTAATCATTTTATGGAAGAAAATGAAACACACCAGTAAGTTGGGATAGCCCAGTAGACAAAATTGTGATTGGGTCAGAGTTGTTAAAGGAAATGGAAGAACAAATGGTAAAAATCAGGGAAAATTTAAAAGTTGCATAAGATCAACAAAAGAGCTATGTTGATAGAAAGGGAACAAGTAGAGAATTCAAAGTAGGAGAGCATGCATTTTTAAAATTTAAAGCCAATAGAAGATCGCTAAAATTGGGAAGTTGCCCAAAGTTGCTAGCAAGATATTGTGGGCATTTTGAGGTCTTAGAAAATATAGGACCAGTTTCATACATGCTATCATTACATGCATCCATGAGAATAATAACATGTTCCATGTGTATTTATTAAAAAAGTATGTACATGATCTTAATCATGTGATTTATTGGAATGCAATCCAAGTGGAACACGAAGATGATTTTCGGGTAAAACTGGTGCACATCCTAGACCATAAAGTCAAAGATCTTAGGAACAAAGCCATCATTTTGGTAAAGTTTCAATGGACCTATTACAGTCTTGAAGATGCTACATGGGAACACGATGAATCCATGCATGAAGCATTCCTGCAAATTTTTGAAAATTTTGAAGAAAACTAATGTACATTTGTACTTAAGAAAATGAAGACTCCATTTTGGCAAATGAAGTTCCTAGAGCCACAAATATGAGATTTCCTATCCAAACTATGTGTGGTTTCAGAGTAAAAGGGATTTGTTGGGTGGGATTGTTGCATCAATCATTAAGTTGTGGAATTATCAAGTATTTTGATGTAATGTTTCTTATATATGTCAATATGTAAATTGTAGGTTATGTGCATTGAGGATAGTGTAGTTTGTAGGGGGGGGATGCAACATCCTCATTTTCAAACCCAAAAATAGCAATATAAATTGTAAATATAATATATGGCCGACGACCAAGTGATGTATATTGTGAATATAGCATATGGTCGAGAGCCAAAGAGATGTAATATGTAAATGATGTAAATTGAATATAACGAGTAAAATGTATCACTAATTGCAAATGGACATGGAAGGAAATTTGGGGGCTAAGTATCCACAAGAGAGGGTAGGTGTCTAGGGGGAGACAATTACCCATATCTATTCAACCAAAACCCATTTCCTATTTTTCTCTAAATTACTCTTTCCATGAACCTTCCATTAGTTGTTGAGTGTTCTAGAGCCCAATCATTGAATTCATGTAAGAGGGTTGGTGCGATATTTACTTCTCATATTTATTGAGAGCATGGGGGATGAGTAAAATCATATTGGGTAAGAGTTCAAGTCAAGAAAGAAATAGAAAAAGAGGAAATTTGTATGGGTAGGAGACCATATTTTACACATTCATGTTTTACACAGAGAGTTGTTTTTACATGGAGTTTTATATCCAACAATGGAGTTCTGAGTGTGGGAGATTGAAGGCAGTTGTTGCGAAAATGTTTGGATGCTAATTGGAGGTGTGATTTCGTGGAGAAAGAGATAGTGTTCCTAGGAGAGATGATTTGTTCAGAATTCGTCAAAGAAGAAGTCGTTTTGGTTGTTGGGTGAATTTGTATTACAACTGTAGAATTATTGAAGTCCCATCAAGTAGAATTCCTATTCAACCTGTGTTAAAATCCCTGGAGGGGAGTGGAAAGGCCTAAGGGATTGTGATCAATGAAGGGGGATTCCATCCATTGGGTTGTACAGGTTGAGGGGAAGTGTGTTGGTGGACTGAAATTAGTTGATAGTTTAACTGTTGAAAGGAGGACATTAACCAGCCTTAGGGACCTTTGTCTCTTATGGATTCATAGCCCCATATCGGGGGTGTCTTGTTGTTGAGAACTAGAAAAACAAGGCTATGGTTTGGAGGAACATCCATCCTCTGTAGAGGATTGTACATTTCATTAAGACAAGTGTTCTTATGTGTTATTTTTATCCATGTTAACTATTGATATATTTGTTGTGAAATTTACTCTAATTATCTTGGTTAAATGCTACTTTTTGTGAGAAAAATGATGCATATAAATCTATATTTTATGGTTTAATGATCCGAACTACACTTAGTTATTACTATGCACATTTAGATTAGTTGTATTTGTGTTTTAATTAGCATGGACAATTGAATGATATTGAATGACATGTTGTTCATTACTTTCACATTTTAAATTGCTATCTAAAAATTTTGTTGGGTCATTTTAGTAGTGACGTGACCCATCTGGGGGTTGGATATGTTATAGGTTGCATCAATTGTGTCTCCCTTGAACATGGAAACTGTTTGAGTCCTCATCATATAGTTTGGTTTTAGCTTTCCTAGGAGCCATCCCATTAATATGAGTCATAGATACTACTCCAGTTGGTTACTCTTCCAGTCATCATGGAGAGTTATTTAATGACTCCTACGTCATTGCACTATATTTGTCCATATATTTTGTCTTACTTCCAAGTCACCATTGTGTCGTGTTATATGTTCAAGGGAATTTTAATCCTGAGTCAACCATCTATTGTTTTCTTGACTTTAGGTCGACACCCAAAGTTTTGGGTTCATTTTTGTGTGTGTGCACAAACGAAGTTGTGTGCGCTCATTCCATAGTTTTTCACATGCCTAAGGTAATGCGCAAGGAATGAAAAAGAGTGCATTCTAGAATGAGTTTTGATAGTGCACAACAGGCCTAAAATATTATTGAACACGCGGTGGTCCCAGTTTTGATGCACACCAAAAATCAAGAAGACACATTACTACCAGTAGCACAAGAGATCATAGGGAAATCCTCTTGAATGATTACTACCAGCTTCACAAGGGATCATGGAGCTGAAAAAATATGAGTTGGAAGGGTAGCTAAGATTTCCCCGATTCCCAAAGGCTATGTGGACTGTACGCAGGTTCCATAAGTGTGCAAGACAGTTTTGTCAGCTGAGCAAGTGGAGTAGAGTAGAAAGAGACAATGATCCCGAGTAGAGAAAGAAATAAAAGGAAGTAGTGATATTGGAAATGGAGCTAGCTAGATGTTTAGAGAGGAGATTCATTAAGTACTTAGTATCGAGATCGCTCACAGCCTATTGTAATATTGGAATGATTTTGAATATATTTATGTGTATTTTATATGTCTAAATTTTGAGAGAAGGTGCATTGCGTAGTGTGTTGTAATTATGAGTATTTATATAGAGGAGATATGAAGTTATATGGTTTTAATAGATATCTATTATGCGTAATGTGTGCCTTTGTTGTGATGGAATAAATCTGGTAATAAAGATGGAACAATTTTGATATATGATGTGTCTATCATGTATGAGTTGATTATGTGTGTGTATTGTTTTACTTCTTAGTCTTGATCATTTTTAATATATGAGTCTCATGGATGCCAATATGTATGGATCGTCGTGTGCTTAGCCTTCATATTTGTCACAATACCTTATGCTCTCTGTGATCCTCTCTGCATTTCAGGTGAGACCTTCCTCAGCCTTAGCCGAGTATTGATGTGTCAGTGTGTTGGGGTATTTTTTTGAACAACTATGGATGAACCTTGGGTCTAAACTCCCTAGTGTTAATAAGGAAGAACACACGCATAGATCAAAATTCCCAAAAAATGGTTCCATTGTTGGGACCTACAAATATTTTTGGGGACGATGAAGGAAAGAGATGAGGTGGAATCCATCTCAAGAGGAAATTAAAGATTGTTTGACTACAAAAGAGCATGAGTTTTCCCTGTGAGAAACACAAGGACTAACAGTGAAAGTCAACCAATGGAAATATAAATATTGGTACATAGATATGATTGATATTTTCTTTGTTGAATTTTCTTGTTTATTGTTTGAATGGATAAAAAGGAAAACTACTACCAATTTGACTATGTTGTCATGGGAACCAGTTGTTTGGGATCAATCCAAAATTAAAGACATTAAAGTGTTGGATAATAAGTGGACTCGAGCTATTGAATTTTGGTTTTCTTGAGTAAAATAAGGCTACATTATTGAGTTTGTCGTGGAATACACTAACTCTTTCAGCAAGGTTGAAAGAAAGTTTGTGGAAGGTCTGAGAAAGTGTATGTTGGAAGAAATCCAACTTTGGAGAAAAATGGTGTTGTTGGGGAAAAACACCCTATGGACTAGAAAATAGAGTTCAGACTTTGCATGCAGATATGACTGAATAGAAATTACTTTCTACCTTCATCCCTGATTTAAATCCCCTTTTCTTAGTAAATGCATGGAAATATCAACCTACCTCATTATCGGTGTTTGATGTCGATCCTCCATTGTGCTTGATTACTTGTTCGAAATACTCCTTCCAAAGCTGACCTGCATTCAAGACGAGCAACAAATATGCATGCATACTACTTATATACTAATGGGTTAGAAATCAAAACATATATTGATCAACTATAAACAGTTCATGAATTGGGATGGGAAAAACATTCTCTTTATTACTTTGAATGAGTCAACTTACAAAAGTTGAGACCTGCCACCACTCCTCGAACCTGATCTTGGGCTCCTCTTCTTCTGTCCTTCAACTACTTTTCTTTGAATCTCATTTGGCATAAGGAAAGGCTAAAGGGTTGGGACAATGGGAATACGTAAATGGGCAGAGTTTCTTTGTTATATTTTTCCTCCCTCCAAATGGTACCCCTACCCCTTCTTTTATAGCCTAGAAGGAGCTAGGAATTTGGACGAACCCTCGGCCATGCATGGTCGGGAGTTTCAGTTAACTCACCCATATCTTTTTGTTCCATCGGAAACTTTCCTTTTTTCATTCTTTTTTCGGTCCACACGAGTTGTTTTGGGTCAGCTAGCGTGTACATGCATGCAGTAATGGATTAGGGCGCATGGGCCTTTATTCAAGAGGATTTTCAAAGAGTTGTTCAACAATATTTTGGCAAAGAAGGGATATGAGTTGGCCTGATGTCAGGTAAGCATGTGTGGTGCAATTTATGGTTATAAAATATGCCCCCTAATGTGTGAGGTCAGAAGAGCATCTTATGGCCGAAATACATTACCAATATTTACTGATGTGTCGAACGATTAAGCCCAAGGATCAGGAACCAGGAGGTGCCATCTGCAAAATAACAAATGTCTCACCGAGGTGAGCATACCCATGCTCAGGGTAAAATAGAACCATGGCTACCAATCAAATACACTATATATCCATGTCAAATAACTATAAAGAGTAGTCGTGAACAATACACAATGGAGATACATATTGAAATCAGAAAGATATACATATAGAGTATCCATCTTCCAGAAGCTAATTCAACCTAATGGTTGGAGATGAGATCTCCAGATCTCGAGCAACAACTTCAAAATCTTCAAAACTTAGGTAGGAGTGTAATATGAGTGTATGACTGCACTACCTAGAGGTCTTCGACGGCTCGTCGGTCATGGAATTGATAATCTTGATGATCAGACTGAAGGCTTCAGTGATTTCAAACAAGGACTTGATTGGATGTTCAGGATGGTTGGGTATGCGGAAAAGAGACATATTGCAGAGGGGTCGACTCAGGCTTAGTGACAAACTTCCCTTGGACAATAGCACGACAAATGATGAGACTCATGCAGCNTGAGATCAATGGTTCATATTTAAAGGGTTGTTATAGTGGTAAAACAATCAATTTTATGCAAAATTTTGTGGTTTTTGAAGGTCATTAATTTGTGGAGCAATTTTGAGGCCCTAAACGACATTTTTAGCCAATCAAACTCATGTTAATAAAGTGTACCAAGGTACACTTTGCCTCTACAAATCAAATAAAATAGCTCAAGGAGAGTTTTCCAATGAACTAAATTGTTTGTAAAATAGAGCTCGTATGAGAAAGTTACAGCCAAAATAGTAAGGGTAAAATCTTGGCACAAATTTACTTCCAAAGGGCATAACTCCTTGCTCAGAAGTTTGTTTGGGAAAAAGAGAAATCAATGGAAAGATTATGAACCATATAACATATCCATGGATCCATATTTAATATATTGGTATGTAAAAATGTGCAGGAAGATAAATAAGACACTTGTAGCATACAGGGATAACTTGGGTAAAACAATCAAAACTTCTTCGGACCATAACCTTCAGCTCAGAGCTCGGATTTGAGGAAAAAATGGTCATGGAAAAGGTGTTGAGGATTAGAAGGCATATTTCAACCTATAATTTTGAATTGGTTGTTATATTTTCTCACAAAGTGACAAAAGATAATGGTGTAGTAGTAAATAAGTGGAAATTACAACATGTGGATGTTGTAACTTTTCACTCAGAACTCAGATTGAGGCATGAGTACAGTCATTGGAATTTTTTTTCAAAGTGGAATGCATTTAAGGAATCATATTTTGGAGCAATACATTAATATTATTCATAATTTAAAATGAATAATGACCTGTAATCTAATTAATAAATATTTTTTATTATGCTTAATTCTAAAAGAAATTATTGCATGCACATTCTTGCAGAATTAGATATATAGAAAAGAAAACTTTAATTCCTACATGAGAAATAGAGATATGGAGGATTCTAAAGGTTCTTATATACATGAAGAATAAATTAGAGGTTTTCATGTTAGTATGGGTAATGTTGAGTATGATTCTAATGGGAGAAGAGACAGGAAGGAGCCTGTAACTATGAGAAGCTTGCAAAAAGAAGTGCAGATCTATAGGGCCAATAATGAGAGGAACATAAAGGATCAATAAGAGATGCTTCAAAACCTAAATATGTTGCAGAAGTAAGTCAACAAATATTTAGGCACAAGGCAAGAATCTAGTGCCAAGTAAGTGGAAGTGTCTAGGTCTCATGATAGGAGGGATGATCATGGAGGATCTAGACGATCAAGGATTATTAGCAGGCATCAACATCATCATTACCCAAGGAAATAGACCAGAAAAACATATGCATGTTCAAGGTCAGCAAGTATCCCAAGTATATATCCTATCAAGAATCAGAGAAGGATATATGGGTAAGATAGTTTGCAAGGGGAACTGAGTAAAATCAATCCACCACCATTTGATGAAGAAAACAAGAAAGGTGAGGATGCAGAAGCATGGTTGTTGGGAAAGAGAAAATATTTCCAGTTGCATAAATACTCATCAAATGAAAAAGTCGTAATTGCATCCTACCACCTTCAAGGAAAGGCATGTATGTGGTGGGATTGGCTTAAGCAAGTTAATCACCTTGATGAGAAATGAATTTATTAGAAGTAGTTCAAGAAATATTTTCAGGGGCAATACTTGTTAGAGAAATATTATGACAAGAAGATGCAACAGTTCTTTGAAATCAAACTTGGGAACATGACCATGGATGAATATGAGACAAAATTATTGGAACTTCTCATGTATGTGATCTTCATCAAATATGAGAAGGTAAAAATCCAGAGGTTCATGAGTGGACTGCCATCCTTTTATAAGGATGAAATTCAGTTTGGTGAGCCGGAGAATTTAGAAGAATCGATAAGGAAGGATAAGTATTTATATGAACAAAACAGAGGAAGCACAACTTTCCAAAAGGATTGGGATGATAAGAATAAAGGAAATATGGATCAATGGAAGAAAGGATTCAAGACACCATTCATCAAAAATATATCCCAATCATATTAGCAAGGGTAGCCATCTCAAGGTGATCATAAAATGATAAATTCGGGAAATAGGCCAAGGAATAAACCCATAAAGTGTTGGGAATATGAAGGAGATCACATGTATAAATTGTCCTCACTATGGAGATAAGATGAATACTTTGTATAGCATCAAGCAAGAGGAGACGATAGAGGATGTGGGTAAAATCATGTAAATAATCTATGTAGCCTTGGATAATAGACAAGAAGACTATCAATCCCACATGATTGAAGTGGAAGGTAAGATTGATAATCATACCATAGCTATTTTAATTGATTCTAGAGCTAGTCATAGCTATATAGATCCAAAGCTAGTTGAAATATCTAAACTAAAGAAATGTAACCATGAAAAGTATTGGTTAGTTCAGATAGATACTGGAACCAAGAGAAGAATTAATGAAATTGTAAAATAATTCCCTTTCAGCATGAATGGAACTAACACTAAGGTCGATTTGAACATCATACCACTGGGGTATTATGAATTCTTGATTGGTATGGAGTGGCTAGAAAATCATCATGTTGTTTTAGATTTTTATAACAAGGTTTTCACATGTCTAGAGGAAGTAGGGAATTTAAGGAAAGTGCAAGGTATTCCAAGGCCTATATTTGTCCAAGATATTTCAACATTACAACTGAAAATACGTTTTAGAAAAGGGTGCCAGATATATGCATCCCATATGGAAGATCCAATGAAGGGTAAGCAGCCATGTCTCGAAGATTATCCAGTCTTGAAAGAGTATGAATATGTGTTTGAGGAGTTTCCACAATTACCACTAAAGAGGGATGTAGATTTCTCAATTGACTTAATGCTTGGAGCTTCCCCAGTATCTAAGACTCCCTACAAAATGAGCATGCCAAAGCTAAAAGAGTTGCAAATGCAACTAGAAGAGTTGTTAAATAAAGGGTACATATTCCCAAGTGTTTCTCCTTGGGGTGCCACAATTCCTTTTTTCAAGAAGAAATACAGAACATTGAGGTTATGTATTGAATTCAGACAGTTGAAAAAGGTTAATGTGAAGAATAAATATCCTTTTCCAAGTATTGATCATCTCTTTGATCAATTGAAGGGAGAAATATATTATCCAATATTGAATTGAGGTCAGGATATCATCAAGTGAGAATCAAAGAACAAGACACTAGAAAAATAGCCTTTAGGATAAGGTATGGACACTATGAATTTGTGGTGGTGCCTTTTGGATTTACAAATGCAATGGCTACATTTATGTGCCTGATGAATGCGGTGTTCACATATTTCCTGGATAGTTTTGTAATTGTATTATTGGATGATATTCTTATATATTCCAAGACAGAAGAAAAAAATGAGTGGCATTTGAGTATGGTGCTACAAGTGTTAAGAGAACACCAATTGTATGCCAAATTAAGTAAATACAGTTTCCATCAAAATAAGATCCATTATTTGGGTGACATTGTTTCCGAATATGGCATAGCAGTGAATCCAAAAAATATTGAAGTAATCAAGATTTGGTTAGTGCCATCAAACATTTTGGAGGTCAAGTCATTTATGGGTCTAGGTGGTTATTATAAGAGATTCATTGTAGGATTCTCCAAAATTTCACACCAAATAACATCTTTTCAAAATAAAGGAGTAAATTTTGAGTGGAGTTCCAAGAGTGAAGAAAATTTCCAATGCTTAAAGGAATTTCTAACAAGTGACCCTATTTTAAAAGTTTCAGATAAAGATGAGGATTTTGTTGTGTGCACATATGCATGCATGCTAGAAGGGCTCGGTGGAGTCCTTATGCAAAATGGACATATAATTTGGTCCAAAAAATTGAAGGAACATGAAATAAATTATGCCACACATGACTTAGAGTTAGTAGCTATAGTACATGTATTAAGGATGTGGAGGCATTATCTCATGGGAAGAAAATTTGAATTAAGGGTAGACCATAGTGGTTTGAAATATCTGTTTGAGCAGCCAACACTAAATGCTTGACAAACTAAATGGATGGAATGTCTTAGTGAATATAACTTTGATAGAAAGAACATAAAGGGAAAATAGAACAAGGTGTGGCTAATGCACTCAGCAAATGAGTGCATAAAATTCATTCTATGGCCATTAGTATATACAATCCATATTTAAAATATAGAATTCTAGAGGTTGTAATAGCGGATCATCATTGTGTGCAATTTAAATAAATATTACAACAGAATGATATACAATATAAATATAAGGATTACAAGCTGAAAGAGGATGGAATCCTCTTATTTCGGAATAGATTTTATGTTCCCAATTCTTAGTAATTGAGAAATTTAGTCCTAAAGGAGATACACAATGTGCCATACGTTGGACATATAGGATATCAGAAAATTATTACAGTTGTAAGAGTCAAATATTTTTGGCCTGGTATGAAGAAATATGTCACTGATTATTTATCCAGATGCATGGAGTGTCACAAGGTAAAGGTTGAGCACAGACATCCAACAAGATTTATGCATCCATTTCCCATTCCTCAATGGAAATGGGAAGTTTTTACTATCAATTTCATTACTAAATTTCCTAGGACAACTAGAAAACATGATTCCATCATGGTAGTGGTGGACAAACTCACAAAGGATGCACATTTCATTCCAGTAAAAGTAACTCATTAGGTAGCCAATATTGCAGAAATTTACATGAGAGAAATTGCTAGGCTACATGGTGTGCCTATGGCAATAGTGTTAGATCGAGATCCCAAGTTCACTTCCAATTTTTGGAGGGTTTTTAAAGGATTTGGGACAAATTTAAATTTCAGTACAACATATCACCTAGAGCCAGATGGGCAGATAGAAAGAATTAATAAAATAATGGACAAACCCTATAAGTGGGAGAACTATATCCATTTAGCTGAGTTTGTATACAAAAATGGGTATATGGAATCAATGAATATGAGCCCATTTTAATCATTTTATGGAAGAAAATGAAACACACCAGTAAGTTGGGATAGCCCAGTAGACAAAATTGTGATTGGGTCAGAGTTGTTAAAGGAAATGGAAGAACAAATGGTAAAAATCAGGGAAAATTTAAAAGTTGCATAAGATCAACAAAAGAGCTATGTTGATAGAAAGGGAACAAGTAGAGAATTCAAAGTAGGAGAGCATGCATTTTTAAAATTTAAAGCCAATAGAAGATCGCTAAAATTGGGAAGTTGCCCAAAGTTGCTAGCAAGATATTGTGGGCATTTTGAGGTCTTAGAAAATATAGGACCAGTTTCATACATGCTATCATTACATGCATCCATGAGAATAATAACATGTTCCATGTGTATTTATTAAAAAAGTATGTACATGATCTTAATCATGTGATTTATTGGAATGCAATCCAAGTGGAACACGAAGATGATTTTCGGGTAAAACTGGTGCACATCCTAGACCATAAAGTCAAAGATCTTAGGAACAAAGCCATCATTTTGGTAAAGTTTCAATGGACCTATTACAGTCTTGAAGATGCTACATGGGAACACGATGAATCCATGCATGAAGCATTCCTGCAAATTTTTGAAAATTTTGAAGAAAACTAATGTACATTTGTACTTAAGAAAATGAAGACTCCATTTTGGCAAATGAAGTTCCTAGAGCCACAAATATGAGATTTCCTATCCAAACTATGTGTGGTTTCAGAGTAAAAGGGATTTGTTGGGTGGGATTGTTGCATCAATCATTAAGTTGTGGAATTATCAAGTATTTTGATGTAATGTTTCTTATATATGTCAATATGTAAATTGTAGGTTATGTGCATTGAGGATAGTGTAGTTTGTAGGGGGGGGATGCAACATCCTCATTTTCAAACCCAAAAATAGCAATATAAATTGTAAATATAATATATGGCCGACGACCAAGTGATGTATATTGTGAATATAGCATATGGTCGAGAGCCAAAGAGATGTAATATGTAAATGATGTAAATTGAATATAACGAGTAAAATGTATCACTAATTGCAAATGGACATGGAAGGAAATTTGGGGGCTAAGTATCCACAAGAGAGGGTAGGTGTCTAGGGGGAGACAATTACCCATATCTATTCAACCAAAACCCATTTCCTATTTTTCTCTAAATTACTCTTTCCATGAACCTTCCATTAGTTGTTGAGTGTTCTAGAGCCCAATCATTGAATTCATGTAAGAGGGTTGGTGCGATATTTACTTCTCATATTTATTGAGAGCATGGGGGATGAGTAAAATCATATTGGGTAAGAGTTCAAGTCAAGAAAGAAATAGAAAAAGAGGAAATTTGTATGGGTAGGAGACCATATTTTACACATTCATGTTTTACACAGAGAGTTGTTTTTACATGGAGTTTTATATCCAACAATGGAGTTCTGAGTGTGGGAGATTGAAGGCAGTTGTTGCGAAAATGTTTGGATGCTAATTGGAGGTGTGATTTCGTGGAGAAAGAGATAGTGTTCCTAGGAGAGATGATTTGTTCAGAATTCGTCAAAGAAGAAGTCGTTTTGGTTGTTGGGTGAATTTGTATTACAACTGTAGAATTATTGAAGTCCCATCAAGTAGAATTCCTATTCAACCTGTGTTAAAATCCCTGGAGGGGAGTGGAAAGGCCTAAGGGATTGTGATCAATGAAGGGGGATTCCATCCATTGGGTTGTACAGGTTGAGGGGAAGTGTGTTGGTGGACTGAAATTAGTTGATAGTTTAACTGTTGAAAGGAGGACATTAACCAGCCTTAGGGACCTTTGTCTCTTATGGATTCATAGCCCCATATCGGGGGTGTCTTGTTGTTGAGAACTAGAAAAACAAGGCTATGGTTTGGAGGAACATCCATCCTCTGTAGAGGATTGTACATTTCATTAAGACAAGTGTTCTTATGTGTTATTTTTATCCATGTTAACTATTGATATATTTGTTGTGAAATTTACTCTAATTATCTTGGTTAAATGCTACTTTTTGTGAGAAAAATGATGCATATAAATCTATATTTTATGGTTTAATGATCCGAACTACACTTAGTTATTACTATGCACATTTAGATTAGTTGTATTTGTGTTTTAATTAGCATGGACAATTGAATGATATTGAATGACATGTTGTTCATTACTTTCACATTTTAAATTGCTATCTAAAAATTTTGTTGGGTCATTTTAGTAGTGACGTGACCCATCTGGGGGTTGGATATGTTATAGGTTGCATCAATTGTGTCTCCCTTGAACATGGAAACTGTTTGAGTCCTCATCATATAGTTTGGTTTTAGCTTTCCTAGGAGCCATCCCATTAATATGAGTCATAGATACTACTCCAGTTGGTTACTCTTCCAGTCATCATGGAGAGTTATTTAATGACTCCTACGTCATTGCACTATATTTGTCCATATATTTTGTCTTACTTCCAAGTCACCATTGTGTCGTGTTATATGTTCAAGGGAATTTTAATCCTGAGTCAACCATCTATTGTTTTCTTGACTTTAGGTCGACACCCAAAGTTTTGGGTTCATTTTTGTGTGTGTGCACAAACGAAGTTGTGTGCGCTCATTCCATAGTTTTTCACATGCCTAAGGTAATGCGCAAGGAATGAAAAAGAGTGCATTCTAGAATGAGTTTTGATAGTGCACAACAGGCCTAAAATATTATTGAACACGCGGTGGTCCCAGTTTTGATGCACACCAAAAATCAAGAAGACACATTACTACCAGTAGCACAAGAGATCATAGGGAAATCCTCTTGAATGATTACTACCAGCTTCACAAGGGATCATGGAGCTGAAAAAATATGAGTTGGAAGGGTAGCTAAGATTTCCCCGATTCCCAAAGGCTATGTGGACTGTACGCAGGTTCCATAAGTGTGCAAGACAGTTTTGTCAGCTGAGCAAGTGGAGTAGAGTAGAAAGAGACAATGATCCCGAGTAGAGAAAGAAATAAAAGGAAGTAGTGATATTGGAAATGGAGCTAGCTAGATGTTTAGAGAGGAGATTCATTAAGTACTTAGTATCGAGATCGCTCACAGCCTATTGTAATATTGGAATGATTTTGAATATATTTATGTGTATTTTATATGTCTAAATTTTGAGAGAAGGTGCATTGCGTAGTGTGTTGTAATTATGAGTATTTATATAGAGGAGATATGAAGTTATATGGTTTTAATAGATATCTATTATGCGTAATGTGTGCCTTTGTTGTGATGGAATAAATCTGGTAATAAAGATGGAACAATTTTGATATATGATGTGTCTATCATGTATGAGTTGATTATGTGTGTGTATTGTTTTACTTCTTAGTCTTGATCATTTTTAATATATGAGTCTCATGGATGCCAATATGTATGGATCGTCGTGTGCTTAGCCTTCATATTTGTCACAATACCTTATGCTCTCTGTGATCCTCTCTGCATTTCAGGTGAGACCTTCCTCAGCCTTAGCCGAGTATTGATGTGTCAGTGTGTTGGGGTATTTTTTTGAACAACTATGGATGAACCTTGGGTCTAAACTCCCTAGTGTTAATAAGGAAGAACACACGCATAGATCAAAATTCCCAAAAAATGGTTCCATTGTTGGGACCTACAAATATTTTTGGGGACGATGAAGGAAAGAGATGAGGTGGAATCCATCTCAAGAGGAAATTAAAGATTGTTTGACTACAAAAGAGCATGAGTTTTCCCTGTGAGAAACACAAGGACTAACAGTGAAAGTCAACCAATGGAAATATAAATATTGGTACATAGATATGATTGATATTTTCTTTGTTGAATTTTCTTGTTTATTGTTTGAATGGATAAAAAGGAAAACTACTACCAATTTGACTATGTTGTCATGGGAACCAGTTGTTTGGGATCAATCCAAAATTAAAGACATTAAAGTGTTGGATAATAAGTGGACTCGAGCTATTGAATTTTGGTTTTCTTGAGTAAAATAAGGCTACATTATTGAGTTTGTCGTGGAATACACTAACTCTTTCAGCAAGGTTGAAAGAAAGTTTGTGGAAGGTCTGAGAAAGTGTATGTTGGAAGAAATCCAACTTTGGAGAAAAATGGTGTTGTTGGGGAAAAACACCCTATGGACTAGAAAATAGAGTTCAGACTTTGCATGCAGATATGACTGAATAGAAATTACTTTCTACCTTCATCCCTGATTTAAATCCCCTTTTCTTAGTAAATGCATGGAAATATCAACCTACCTCATTATCGGTGTTTGATGTCGATCCTCCATTGTGCTTGATTACTTGTTCGAAATACTCCTTCCAAAGCTGACCTGCATTCAAGACGAGCAACAAATATGCATGCATACTACTTATATACTAATGGGTTAGAAATCAAAACATATATTGATCAACTATAAACAGTTCATGAATTGGGATGGGAAAAACATTCTCTTTATTACTTTGAATGAGTCAACTTACAAAAGTTGAGACCTGCCACCACTCCTCGAACCTGATCTTGGGCTCCTCTTCTTCTGTCCTTCAACTACTTTTCTTTGAATCTCATTTGGCATAAGGAAAGGCTAAAGGGTTGGGACAATGGGAATACGTAAATGGGCAGAGTTTCTTTGTTATATTTTTCCTCCCTCCAAATGGTACCCCTACCCCTTCTTTTATAGCCTAGAAGGAGCTAGGAATTTGGACGAACCCTCGGCCATGCATGGTCGGGAGTTTCAGTTAACTCACCCATATCTTTTTGTTCCATCGGAAACTTTCCTTTTTTCATTCTTTTTTCGGTCCACACGAGTTGTTTTGGGTCAGCTAGCGTGTACATGCATGCAGTAATGGATTAGGGCGCATGGGCCTTTATTCAAGAGGATTTTCAAAGAGTTGTTCAACAATATTTTGGCAAAGAAGGGATATGAGTTGGCCTGATGTCAGGTAAGCATGTGTGGTGCAATTTATGGTTATAAAATATGCCCCCTAATGTGTGAGGTCAGAAGAGCATCTTATGGCCGAAATACATTACCAATATTTACTGATGTGTCGAACGATTAAGCCCAAGGATCAGGAACCAGGAGGTGCCATCTGCAAAATAACAAATGTCTCACCGAGGTGAGAATACCCATGCTCAGGGTAAAATAGAACCATGGCTACCAATCAAATACACTGTATATCCATGTCAAATAACTATAAAGAGTAGTCGTGAACAATACACAATGGAGATAAATATTGAAATCAGAAAGATATACATATAGAGTATCCATCTTCCAGAAGCTGATTCAACCTAATGGTTGGAGATGAGATCTCCAGAGCTCGAGCAACAACTTCAAAATCTTCAAAACTTAGGTAGGAGTGTAATATGAGTGTACGACTGCACTACCCAGAGGTCTTCGACAACTCGTCGGTCATGGAATTGATAATCTTGATGATCAAACTGAAGGCTTCAGTGATTTCAAACAAGGACTTGATTGGATGTTCAGGATGGCTGGGTATGCGGAAAAGAGACATATTGCAGAGGGGTCGACTCAGGCTTAGTGACAAACTTCCCTTGGACAATAGCACGACAAATGATGAGACTCATGCAGCATGTATGTTAATCATAATTCTATGAAGAAGGAGGCAACGCAAACTCTCCATATGTTTGGAAGAATAACCAAATGGTGGAGAACACAAATCTATATAGCGAGTAAAGATTCCTAAGGTCATACTACATCCCATAGTCTGATGAAAAAATGGACAGATGTGCTTTATCCAAGGGAGACTCATTATGCTGTCAATAAAGAAAATACTTTTCCCTTCCTCTTTTTGGGGTATATTTGATTTTTTTATTCTTTTCAATAATTGTGGAAAAAGAATAAAGGAATATTACATTACAAGGGAGGAACGAGTGTTGCAAACATACAAGTTCAAGACACAAGGACAAGACTGATCGCTCGACAATCTTTTCATGTTTAGAGGGTGTGAAAAGGGATTAAAAGGGGACCCGTTAGTTTTTAGGAGTCCTGAGGGTGAGATCAAGAGCAAAGAAGAATCATGCAAATGAGGCTCAAACTCATATTCAGGAAAGACTATAAGGACTCATGAGACTACAATGTTTTAGAGACGGCATGGACACCATAATGCAACCAGGACCTACCTAGGGCATCCATGTTTTGGTAAGCTCTATCGCCAAGTTGCAACACTTCGAAAGAAGATATGACGGTTCTGTGTCACAACCTGATGGGATCGATCCAATGGAAAAGGAAAAAGGCAACGAGGCACAAAATTCGGGGTAATAACCTAACCTATATGCTCAAGTTGATTCTTGGAAAAAATTCATGGACCGTCAAAATTTTCTCAAAACTCAAAAAAAGTGTCCCAATACCCGATCAAATCCCTCCCATATAACTCATGAATCACTCTAAATGGTTTTTTGTATAAAGAAACTGATAAGGGAGGCCAAAAAGTCTATAAATAGAAGTTGGCAGCTCATTATCACCATTGCTGATTTGGAAATTGACTCTGGAGCCAAAAGACCCCCTTTGCTAAAACCGATGATTCTGGGAGCTACACTAGACGAAACGAACTATTTCTTGGACCAAGTAAGTACAAACTCCCCTATCTAGCTATTCAATTCTTCAATTTTTTATTTGCTTTCATTTTTTGGGTGGGCGTCGACCTTTAAAGGGTCATCCCTAGGTACACGCGGGATGTCTCTGGACAGGCCACATGTATACTCAGGCAGACTAAAGTTTGCCCGCATGTACACATGATTGTCGCCTCTATAGCTTGCGTGGACCCCCTTTTATAGCTAAAAAGAACTAAAGAGCAAGCCCTGACCCTCCTGAACTTTGTTGTGTTGGCAGGATGTATGTCTAGTGGAGGGAAAGGGAGCATGAAGAAATTAGTGAGTTGGTTGTGGGAGATCTGAATGTCATGGCCATGTTGATGCAATGTGGTTTACTTAAGTTCTTCCTGTGTCCATTTATGCAAGCGCAACCAAGGCTATTGAATGCCTTGATTGACTACTGGAACCCTGATGTAGAAGCCTTCATGATAGAGGGGCAATCACTGGTGCCCACCACTAAGGATATCTACTTTTTGACTGGCCTCTCAAGGAGAGGGGAACCAGTCAATTTCAGGACATTTCCTGCGGGGCCGCATAACATAGCAGAACTGATAGCCGAGCACTGTGAGGCTGGGACAAAGCATGTGAGCTCCCAGGTGCCCATAAGTAAGACTACTAACCTATCGCTGTAAGCGATATTATTGCTTATTGGGCGGATTACTGGTTCAACGGCCTTGCATCAGGCATCTCACGCACAAATGAATTGTGCTATCTAGTGCTTGAATGCACAGATTTTTGACTGGAGTACCACACTACTTGAGTGTATGAAGAGGAAATTGACAGATTGCTGACAACGGACACAAAGGAACTTCGGGTTCGGGACGATTTTGTGTTCATTCTTCTTTGAGAGAGTTCTGAGCTTTAGTCCTCAGGAAGTGGTACGAGGACATCAGACCTCTTTTCCTGCTATATGTAGATGGGCAGTATTACTGCCGCGACAGGGTGGTGGAAGGACCAATGAGTCCTTCGATGATGACTTCTTTGCATGGATGTCACGACAGATCCCTGTGATCGAGGATTACCCATATGCAAGGATAGATTTTTCTAGAGATCCTGAGATACCCGTGCCTCCTGGTGAGGGGTGAGGGGAGATGGGTAAGTCTCCACCTTTGTAGTTTTTTTTTTTTTTTTGTATATGTAATTTTTATGTCGTTTTTGTTATATATATCATTTTTTTATATGCCAGA
The DNA here is from genome assembly GCA_000966675.3 of Picea glauca. Classification (NCBI taxonomy): domain Eukaryota; kingdom Viridiplantae; phylum Streptophyta; class Pinopsida; order Pinales; family Pinaceae; genus Picea; species Picea glauca. Next base: position 693,803 of record JZKD02S1442674.1, read on the forward strand.
GTATTTGACCGGTATACATTTGTTGCATGCAGATCTGGGACCCGTGCGACCTACCAATTATGCATGGAACAAGCGTCATCCTCATCTAGAATCCACAGTTGCTTCCGTCAGGGGAGCAACAGTAGCAGGGAACCTCCCAGCCGGGGAGGCTGAGAGGGTCCTTAGATGAGTTGAGCGGAACATCACTGCACTCACTTGCACAGTCCCGATGGCAGAGATAGAGGACCTGCCACCATCCATGCAGCCTCATGTAGTGGGGGCACCTCAGACATGGGTCTGATTGTTTAGGCGTTTAGCCCATGTTGTGGACTATTATAACAGGGCCCATAGTCCCTGAACCTATTTAGACTTTTTACGTTCCTTGAGCACTTACTTGTATATATTTTTTGAGGGCATAAGCCCTATGACTCGTTATTAGTCCCATTTTTGAGGTGCTTGTGTCCATCTATGTACTCTGGTTATTTTATGATGTTATATATGGTTTTTTAATCTTTTGTGTCTTATGGATCACGTGTGCAAAAATGTATTTACATGCTTATGTCAATATTCTTTCATATGTGTGCAAGATGCCAATCTAAAATTTGATTAGCTAGAGAATCTGTAATTTGGTTTAATCTCCTAGGAACATGAAAATATGTAATATAAACAAAGTTTCATTCTAAGAGATGTACCCTAAGGAATCGTCGGTGTAAGGCTGGATCATGAACCCGGTATACATTGTTTAGCTGTGACACAACCAGTTGAGTGTCGAGATAGACCCGGAGATGAGAGATACCCAATGACAAGGCGTCATGAAGCAACTCAATAACTGCACTATACTCGGTGACATTATTTGTGGTGTCACCTAAGAATATACCTTTAGAAGATAACAACTGGCCCTGAGGTGTAAAGATTACCCAAGCTGCGGAGGCAAGCCTCCGAGTGTGCCGACTAGCATCGTCTGCATACCCCACGAACACCTCAGAATCACTTGACATCTGCCATATTGATGAAAGATAACATGAATGACACGTCCAAAACACTTAAAAGAAACTAAAAAGTAATAGTACAAAGACTATACATATGTTACAAAAAGTTACCCACAGTGACCTACCTATGAGTAATACTTCTTGAGGTATAGCCCATTTCTAGGCTTCGCTAAAGCATTCCCTTCAAAATCAACCAAATGATAAGAACCCTTTTTTAATACCTATTTTATGATGAAGGGTCCAAACCACATGGGTTTGAATTTTCCTGCCCCCAGGGGGTCCTTATCTTGGTCATAAAACAGGACAAGGTCGCCTTCAGAGAAAATCCGAGGATGAACGGATCTATCATACTAACACTTGACCTTATGTTTATGAGCCTCATTGGCCAGGGCCACATCACGACGTTGCTCATTGAGTTGCTCAAGGTGTACTAACCGTTCTTCAAGTGGAGAAGTGTCTGGCAATAATTGTACTACCAATTTTAGAGATGGGATCTGAAATTCGATGGGAAAAACTGCCTCCAGCCCGTAAACGAGCTGAAAAGGTGAGAAACCGGTTGCAGTCTTAACAGATGTTTGGTAAGACCATAATGTCAAGTATAACATCAAATGCCAATTTGACTTGGCTGAGTTGATAGTTCGTTGTAGAATAGTCTTAAGAGTTTTGTTTACAGCTTCCACCTGCCCATTGGCCTGGGGGTAGTAGAGTGATGAATGCTCTTTCCATAACCCAAGATTTGATGTTAATTCGGATATCATTTGGTTCTAAAAGTGACTGCCATGGTCAGTAACAATCTCTCTCGGGATGCAGAACCTTGCTATGATTTGGTTGAATAAAAAGAGAGTTGTAGTCTCTCCATCATCTTTAAACGTTGGCATAGCTTCGACCCACTTAGTGAAGTAGTTTGAAGCTACGATGATATAGTGGTGCCCCCTTTCTAATGGGGGGTTGCAAGTAGTGTAATCAATCCCCCACTTGGTGAAGGGACCAACTATGATGACAAGAAACATAGGAGAGGGATGTGCCCTCATCTTCCGAGAGAAGACTTGGCACGAATGAC
>JZKD02S1442674.1:770383-812372 GCA_000966675.3 Picea glauca
GCTCACTTTGATAAAGTTGGGGCCACTCAAATGCCTCATGCCCAGAGGAATGGATCATTGTGGTGAGTGCAGCAATGGGAGGGAGAATGAGGAATTCAACGACATGATTTGTGCTCCCTATTTTATACTTGATGTTGATATGGAATTGATGTAGGTATGTAGACCACTTTTGATGGTGGTCATTCTACAACTTCCCTTGTGTCTGTATGAACTATAGAGGATTGTGATCAATGTATATGATTGTCACCTTTCCCAAAATGTAATGTTTCCATTTACGAAAGGATTGCACAATGAAATACATTTGTTTGTCATAAGTGGGGTATTTCCAGACAGTATATGAGAGTGTCTCACTATGGTATGCTATTGGATGACCATGTTGAATGAGATTCACTTACATCATAGTCGAAGTCATTAGTCTCAATCTCGAATGGTTGTTTCAGATCAAGTAGGGAGAGTACTAGAGTTGAGCACAAGTGATGCTTTGTATCATCAAATTCTTGTTTTTTTGCATGTCCCCATGCAAAATTTTCCTTTCCACCACCCTTGGCTACTTGGATAAGGGCCCATGAAATATGGGAGAATCCCAACACAAACCTTTGATAGAAGTAGGAAAGTCCCAAGAAGATCCAAAGATCGGTTAGTGTGGTCGGGGATGGCACATCACAAATGACTTGGATATTAGTTGGATCCACATGTACCCGATGTTCATCAACAATTCATCCCAAATATTGGACCCTGTTCATGCCAAAGGAACATTTTTCCAAGTTGGCATATAGCTTGTGATGTCGTAGACTGCCCAAAACCTATTGAATATGTTGCATGTGCTCCTCCCAAGTTTTGTTGAAGATAGGGATGTGATCCAGATATACCACCACAAAAGAGCTGGTGAAGGGTCTTAATACATCATCCATCAATATCATGAAAGTTGTTGTTGCATTTGTTAATATAAAGGGAATGACCAGCCATTCAAAGAGACATTATTTAGATTTGAAATTTTTCTTCCATACATCAGTTGGTTCGATGGGAACCTGGGGGTAGCCATAATTTAGGTCAATATTGTTGAAGAATACCCCCCTTGAGTTAGTCAAGAAGGTCATTAATTCAGGGAATTGGGTACCAGTTCCTGACTGTGATTTTGTTTAATTCTTTGTAATCAATGCAGAGCCGCCATGTCTTGTATTTCTTATGCACCATCACAACTAAGCTTTTGCAGGGGTAGGATCTAGGTCATATGTCTCAATTTTGAGGCATCTCTTGGATCTAACACTTGATTTCATCATTTTCCATTAGCGAGTGATGATAGACTATCCCACTAGGCAGTGGTGCACTGGGGGTTAGATCAATTGGATGCTTGACTTGGAAGTGCAACAGTACCCCAGTGGGTGAGGAGAAGATGTCTCTATACTCTTCCACGATCCCATCCAAATTCTTATGCTGCAAAGAGAAGCTTTGTGTAGAGGTCATGGATGTGGCGATCACCTTCTTCTTACTGCGATCACGAATCACAAAGAAGATAGACTTCTTGGTCTGTGAAATGACCTCACTGCATTCCTTAGCAGATATTAAAGAAATAGTGGTAGGCAACGCTACCTCTGGCATATTTTACAATTTTCTACCCAAAGTAATAATAACATTGTGGGGTATAAACTCATACATAGCATGTTGCTTCCACAAATATGGTTGGCCTAAAAGAACATCACAAACTTCAAGGGGAGAAATATCACACAATACCTCATATTTAAAGGGCTTGATGTTGTAGGGAAGATGACATTGTTGGTTGACGCAGAGATCTCATCCTTGGTGAAGCCAGTCGATGGTGTAGTGATGTGGGTTTGGTGTTATTGAAAATTCCAGACACCTGACGACCTCTACTAAAATCAATTTCTTCTAATTATCACTATCGGCAATGAAATGTAGCAGAGTCCCCTTTACCCACATATGTGAGTGAAAGAGGTGTTCCCCTTCCCCTGGTTTTCTAGTTCACTTGGTTGGACTTTGGTAGTAGCAACAGTGGCACTAGATTTGGCATCAATGATCCGCTTCCCACTTTCTGGATTTGTTTTGGAGTCATAATTTTCCTCTAACTCAAAATATTTCATCTCGACCACCAGTGACTACTTGGAGATACATTCTTTGGTTTTGTGCCAAGGGATTTTATGGTATTCACACCATTTTCCTGTGTCCTTCTTCGACTGCTCATTACTCTTCTTGGGTTATGGCTTGGACTAGTTGTCCTGAGAGGGGCCATCTTTTCTCTGTCCCTTTTTTTATGGGTTGGGGCTTCCTTTTCCCTTCTTCGACTGTTAGGATTTTGTAGATCCAAACTCTCGCCTCTTCTGCTTAAATTTTTGCTCGATATTGATAGCATATCTATAAGCCTTACCTAATGATTTGATGTCCAGAAAATCCATTTATGTTTGAATGTATCTATGCAGACAACTGCGGTATTTGAGCACCAGATGTCATTTAGAGTATTTGATACCCAATTTAGTACGTAGGGTATGGAAAATATTGGTGAAAGCTGGTACTGTCTGGTCCCTTTCTTGACGCAGCACGGTCCATCTTGTGTACTGGTCCGTGTAGCTTCCAACATGGTAGTATTGTTATTTGATGGAATCCTTGAAGGAATCCCATGTGGGGGAGACCAAAATATTGTAGATTCCTCTATGGTCCTTTGATCAGAGTAAGTATCTCACCAGTCCTTAACATGGGGGATGGCCTTGAGGAGTGCAAAAGTAATATTTTCCCTGTCAAAAAAATTGGGGACCGAAAAATACCCTTCGAGCAGATTCAACCATTTATCTACAACATATGCATCTATTAGTCCTTCAAATAAGGGAATATCAAACTTTACCTGTACCTTGAAGGGGGTTTCATGGACGCTTGATGAATATGCGTCTCCTGTGGGCAGTTGCTAAAGGATCTGTGCAAAGTTGTCCATCATTTTGTTCCTTTGTCATGCAAGGGCTTCCTCGAGCAACATTTTAAAAGGATCTCCTGATCCATGTTGGAGATACTTCACACACACCTAGGATTTATTTTTCCTAATTTTTTCCCTATGTTTATTAGTCATTATTCAGTCTCCTATAGTTTAGGGAGAATATTCCTCTAGGAGAATATTCTCTTCAGTTCACACTTCAGTTTGGTTAGTTGAGTGGAGTCTAGATGCCACATTGGGATTATCACCATGCATGATTGGGATCATCACCAAACTAGTGCATTACTCATGATCCCTGGATCTCCTTCTCACTTCACTATGTTTCAGTCAGTTAACTGAAGACTAAGAGACTAGTTAACTCAGACTAGGTGGCAGTTCACTCCCATAACTTCCTAAGAGACTAGACTAGGTGGCAGTTTACTACCGTAACTACTGGTTTGTCCAGATCACTCTATACCACCACTTTGGATCATTGGTTTCTCCTGCAGTGCACATTAGTTGAGTTATACAGAGTATATCATATGTAAATTATCATTCATTCATTTGGTTAATGAGAATTCTTCCATTCTTTCTCTCTTGCTTCTCTTTTCTCATATTTTCTTTGTAAATTGTGTATGTCATTTTATAGATAGAACTATTATATGCAGTTTCAACACATTTACATGGTATCATAGCCAACTGACTGCTAGGGAAAAGAAACACCAGATTATTTTTGCAGGTAGCAAAGATTGAAGATAGCGGAAAAATGGAATTTCCAAAAGAATTCACTCTTACACCGTACAATTTCTTTGCATGAAAGGAGAAAATGATAATGCATATTTGAGGAAGAGAATTATACAATTTAACCATGAACACAGAGACATAACCCACATCATCCATAGAAAAATCCAAGTATCTAAATTGAATGGATGAAGCGTTTGGAACTATTTGCAGTCTCATTTCTCTTGAATTCCTCTTTCACATATCCTCTTGTAAAACCCCCAATGAAGCATGGACCACCATGGAAGGGATTTTTGAAAAATAGGACAAGATGAGGGGACACATGCTTGAGGTTTAATTTCTCACTTTGGTTCTAAAAACCTTCGACAATATCCATGATTTCTTTACCAAATATAAGGATTTGTTGTTGCAACTCAAGGCTTGCGACGTTGATAAATATAAGGAGGTGAAACACATGGTTCTTACCATTCTCTCCAAACTTGGTCCAGAATACTCAGTTTTTGTATCTACATTTCATTCAGTTATGCTCGCCTCTAGAGTCACCTGGACAATGCCCTCTCTTGAGGCCTTTATCGAGTCTCTGACACGAGAGAAGAACAAGCTCATCAATATGGGAAAAATCAAAGTCCCAAAGGCACATGCACTTAATGTGAAAGATGGTAGCGGTCATAAATATAAAAAATATAAAGATAGACAAAACGAAAGAACATGAAAATTCAAATAAGGAAGGGTACTCAAAACCCTTCAACGATGCCTCCGGATCCAAAGGTGGAAAGGGAAGAAAAGGGGAGAATACACTTACTTCCATAAAGCATTCCATCCAGAATATGCATGTATGCAGAAAGAGATAGATCAAATGCCCAAAATACTTTATCAAAACAACCTTGGATGTCGCATCCCTAAGGGTGCCAAGAAGAAGAAGACAAAAGATCAGAATCTCAAGAAAGGCAATTCTAGCCATGCTTTGATTTCCATCAACTCCTCTCCTGATTCTTGGATCGTATATTTAGGTGCATCACACCACATGGAAGCCACAAAAGAAGTCTATTCTTCATTGGATGAATTCAAAGATCCTCCTATTGTGATGGGGGACAAATCTCTATTCAAGGTCATCGGTAGAGGAATAATTGAACTCACAAATGAAAGCTTTGAGAATGTGCTACACGTTCCCAAACTTTTCGTCAATCTTCTCTCTATGTATCAAATGACAAACTCTAGCACTAGAAAGAGATTCATATTCACACCTAATGCAGTGAATATATATGGCATTCAAACCAATTCCAGGGTTTCTACCGGTGAGGTAAATCATCAATGTAAACTTTACACATTTTCTGAATTTATTGAGACAAATTCTGCATTACTACTTACCCATGCTGATGAAAGAAGTAGGATATGGCACGAAAGGTTCGTACTATGGATGGTATACCTGACATACACTTATATGAAGGAATTTTCGAGGGATGTGTTCTTGGAAAACACCCTCAAGAGAAATTCGACAAAGGAAAGAATCAGAAGGCTTCCTTTCTTTTAGATCTGATCCATAGTGACCGCAGCGAAAACAAGCTTGTTGGAATGGTGGTGGATTATCTATGAGAAGAGATGTGAAAGTTGTGATCATTCACAAGAAGATAATTAAAATGAGGCTCTAAACATCTTTTACAATAAACAGGAATGCCAAAAACCCTATACATCCAAAAACCTAACCCTAGGAGATGAAGCACCAAAAGTCAAGTGGGCCCCGTTTGGGTAAGTTAGTACATTAACTTCCTAGGTCGTAACTTTTGCATACGATCTCCATTTTAGGAATATGATAGCCCGTTGGAAAGGTATCGTCAAGGAGATTAATTTTGGGGCTTCAATAATTCTATAGGACATCATTGAAAATATCGATCCCAAAAAACCTTCATTTAGTCCCTCAAAATGACCGTGGAAGTGAAAACTGCTAAAAATAGTAAATTGCCAAAATTGTCAGAAAACTGTTTTGAGTTAGTTGGAAAAGGTGGGTGGCCACCGATATCCATATGGATCAATCCTACATCTTTAGGAAGGAATGGTCTCCATTGCATTGAGTTCCCCCATCATATGAGGATTTTTTTGTTGAATTTGGCCCCGAGTGAGCCACTTGCCTTGGTGCAGGAGTTGCCCTGCTTTGACAAATCGATAATGCTAGATCCTTTGTTGTCGAGTTACCTTGATCTATGTGTCCACAATATGATCATTGGATGCATGTTGGATGCAGTTGGGGTTGAGCTCTATTGGTTTCAGTTGTTCTTCTACGTATAAGGTGTCCAATAATGGTGGGAAATAAGGGTGAAGGAGATCCATGTTGAACATTGGGTGCAGGCTAAGGAAATGAGGAATGTTGAGCTCAAAATAATTATCCCCCAGGGCCTTGGTGATGGTGTACAACCCATAATGGAGTGGGTGAAGCTTTCGATGGGGTCCTGTAAGGCATTCTTTCTGCAAGTGCAACCAAACTTTGTCTCCCACCTGAAACTTATGTGGCACCCGATGTTAATCATGGTGTTTCTTGTACTTGTCATTGGACTTTTGTAGGATATCATGAACTTGTTGGCGGATGTGCTAGATATTCTCAATGAACCAGGTGGCTTTGTCAGCTTCAGTTGGAATAGGATATAATTCGGTCGAGGTGACCGCGAGGGGAAGTGCAACATCTATGGGACCCAATGGTTGGAATCCCAAGCCCACCTGAAAGGGGCTGTGATCGGTTGAGTTATGCAAGAGTTTGTTGTAGCTATGATGGACATAAGGAAGGCTCTCATCCCATGTGTGAGGGTGCTTTGAATTATACATGCGAAGGATATGCACAACCATTCGATTTATGACCTTGCTTTGGCCATCTGTCTGGGGGTGGAAGGTCGTGGATTTGGTTATGTTGGTGTCCAGTAGTGACCAGAGGCTCAAACAGAATGTGCTGAGAAATCGACTATCCCTATCTAAGAAAATGGTTTGTGGGAGTGCAAAATGTACCCAAACCCATTCAAAGAATATCTTGGCAGTGGCCTCTACTATGATGCTCTTCTTTCAGGCAACCAGAATCGCCATCTTAGAAAAGCGATCAACAACCACAAAAACACAGTCATTTCCCCACTTGGTGGATAGGAGGCCCAAAATGTAGTCCATTGAGATGGATTCCCATGGCCTATCAAGAGTAGGAAGAGGGGTGTACAGGCCCTATTTCTTAGTGGTTGGTTTGGCAATAGCACAAGTAGTGCAGGACCTGATATACTTGTTGAGCTCCTGTCAGAGTTTCAGCCAGTAGAAATGTTTTTGTAACATCGCCACTATATTTGTGACATCGAAGTGTCCTACCACCCGACTGTAGTGGGATTCCCATATCAGATTCACTTGCTTTCTTGATGGAACACAGATATGGCTCATATGACACAACAACCCATCATGAAGATAGAAATTATCGACAACTATGTTTGCACCCAACATTTGGTAGGTGGTGGTGAAGTTTGGGTCTGTCTCATAGAGTTGGGTTCATCTAGAGGTCTCATGTCCACAAGAGTCTAGCACTGTGGTGAATTTCGCAACTGGTGGTCTGCTGAGGCAATCAGCAACACGATTGGTGCTTCCTGTTTTATACTTGATGTTGAGGTGGAATTGCTGCAAGTATGTGGACCACTTTTGATGGCATTCATTCTGCAAATTTCCTTCTGTCTGCATAAACTACATTGGCTTATGATCAGTGTGGATGACTGTCACCTTCCCAAGAATGTAATGTCTCCACTAGCAGCAGGCTTTCACAATGGAGTACATTTCTTTGTCGTAAGTAGGGTACCTACGGACAACATCGGACAGTGTCTCACTATGATAGGCCATGGGGTGGATGTTCTAAGTGAGAACGACACCCACAACATAGTCTGAAGCATTTGTCTCGATCTCAAATGGATGTTGCAGGTCTGGTAGTGAAAGTATTGGGGATGAGCACAAGTGTTGCCTCAAATGATTGAACACTTGTTGTTAGGACCGGACCCACACAAATTTTTCCTTACCACCACCCCTGGTGATTTGGATGAGGGCCCATGCAATATGGGAGAATCTCAACACAAACCTGTGGTAGAAATTGGCAAGGCCCAAGAAGCTCTGAAGCTCAGTGAGTGTGGTTGGGGCTGGCCAGTCACGGATGACTTGGATCTTGGTTGGATCTACATGTACACCATGCTAATCAATGATGTAGCCTAGGTAATGGACCCTATCCATGTTGAAGGAGCATTTTTCCAAGTTGGTGTATAGCTTTTGCTGCCACAGGGTGTGAAAAACCTTTTGAATATGCTGCAAGTGTTTGGCCCAAGCCTTGTTGTAAATGAGAATGTCATCCAGATACACCACTACAAAATTATTGGTGAATGGTCATAGGATATAATCCATCATCCTCATGAAATTGGTTGGATCATTTGTTAAACCAAAGGGCATGGCCAACCATTCAAAAAGGCCTTCCTTTGACTTAAAGGCGGTCTTCCATACATCTGTCTTTTCTATCGGGACCTGGTGGTAGCCAGACTTTAGATCAATCTTACTGAAGTATTTATCCCACATGAGTTGATCAAGGAGGTCATCGATTTGGGGAATTGGGTACCAGTTTCTGACTGTGATTTTATTCAGAGCCCGGTAATCAATGCAGAGTCACCAGGTTCCATATTTCTTTTGTAACAGCATGATTGGGCTCTTGCAAGGTGATGAGCTGGGACGGATGTACCCCTTGTGGAGAATTTCTTGGATTTTTCACTTGATCTCCTCATTCTCTAACAGAGAGTGACGATAGACTGGCCCATTGGGCAGTAGTGCACCGGGGGTTAGATCGATGGGGTGATTGACCTGGCAGTGCAGAGGTACCCCAATAGGTGAGGAGAAGATATCTGATTATTCTTCCATGACCTTATCTACTTGCTTCTGTTGTGTGGAGAGATCGGTCGTAGAGACCCTGGGTGTGGCTGTGATATTTCACTTATTCTAAGAGTGAATCACAAAGAATACAAACTTCCCCATCTGAGAGATGAACTTACTTCATTTCTTAGCAGAGATCAAGGAAAAAGCACTAGGTGGGACTGCCTCAGGTATCCTGTACAATTTCCTGTTCAAAGTAATAATAACACTACGAGGCCTAGACTCATATACAACATGAAATTTCCATAAATAAGGTTGTCCCAAAATAACATCACAAACTTTGAGAGGATAAACATCACACGATACCTCATCTTTGAAGGGCTTGATGTTGTATGACAGTCGACACTGTTGGCTGACGCGGAGATCGCTTCCTTGGCGGAGCCATCCAATAGTGTAGGGTTGTGGGTGAGGCATTGTGGGCAAGGCCAGCCGCTTGAAGACCTCTACAGAGATTAGGTTCTTCTAGCTACCACTATCAACGATGAAGTGCAGTGGCATGCCTTTTACCCACATTTGCAAATGGAAGCGGCACTCTCCTTCTTCTGGCTTGTCTGGTTCACCAGGCTGGAGCTTGGTGGTAGCAACAGTGGCACTAGGTTCCACATCAATGATCTGTCTTCCCCTTTCTAGTTCTAGATCAGATTTAGAATCCACATCTGATTCAAAGGCTTTCACTTCAGCAACTAGTGACTACTTTGAGTGACAATCAACAGTGTTGTGCCAAGGGTTCTTATGGAAGTCCCACCACTTCCCAGTATCTTTCTTTGTATTTTCAGTGTCCTTCTTTTCTTGCAGCTTGGACTAGTTGTCCTGATACTATATATATTTTCTCTGTCCTTTGTTCTGTGGGTTGAGGCCACCCTTTCCTAGCTTTTGTTGTGAGGGGTTCCCAGGCCCAAATTGTCGCATCTTTTGTTTGAGATTCTGCTCGATTTTGATGACATATCGGTAGGTCACGCCCAAGAATGAGATGTCTAGAAATTCCATTTTGGTTTGGATGTATCTATGCAGAGCACCATGATAATCGAGCACCATATGTCTCTCTGAATCTTTGATACCCATCTTGGTGCACAAGGTATGGAAATGAAGCGCCAAAAGTCATGTGGGCCCCGTTTGGGTAAGTTAGTACATTAACTTCCCAGGGTCGTAACGTTTGCATACAATCTCCATTTTAGGTGTATGATAGTCCGTTGGGAAGGTGTCTTCAAGGAGATTCATTTTGGGGCCTCAATAATTTCACAGGCTCTCATTGATAATCTCTATCCTGAAAAACCTTCATTTAGGCCCTCAAAATGGCTCTGGAAGTGAAAACTGCTAAAACTAGTAAATTGCCAAAATTGCCAGAAAACTATTTTGAGCCAGTCGGAAAAGGTGGGTGGCCACCGATATCCATATGGATCAGTCCTTTTCTGCATCCATCAATAATCAAATCAAGGTACATGCTCATTTTTGTTGATGATTTCTCATGCTTCACATGGACTTTCTTTCTCAGGCAAAAATCATGGGTCTTTCAACACCTCAAAGATTTCAAATCCCTTGTTGAGACACATTCAGGAAAGAAAATAAAAGTCCTCTGAATAGATAATGAGGGAGAGTATGTGAACCATGAGATACAAAATATTTTTCATGAGACAAGGATTCAGTTGCAGCACACGGTTCCCTATACTCAACAACAAAACAGAGTTGTTGAGCAAAAAAATAGATCTCTAAAAGAGATGGCATCTTGCATGCTACATGCAAAGTCACTTCCAAAGATATTATGGGTTGAAGCGCTTAATTATGGAACCTACATCCAAAATGAATCTCCCCATAGATCTATCAAGAATAAGACCCCCTATGAGGCTTGGAGCGACCTCAAGTTGGAAGTGACCCACTTCCATATTTTCGGTTCACGTGCATGGGCCAGGATTCTCTCTAAGAAGAGGAAGGCACTTGATCCATAGAGAACAGAGTGGATATTTTTTGGATACCCTGATGGTGTGAAGGGATATAGACTCATGGATATTTCCTTGAACCACCCCATCATTGAGCGTAGTGTCCAATTTGAGGAAAGTGTCTTGCATGTACCTCAGCAGTCGCATGCAAACACTTTTGTTCTTCCACCTGTCAGAGACGATGAGCATGCACATGAAGACTCTTCTTAAGATGAGAGTTTTGATTCAGAGTATTCAGATGATCCATATATAGAGTCAGTATAGTCATATGCAGAGTCAGTGCATGGATATGCAGATGTAGAGCCAAAGAAGATGTAACACCATGTTTCCCATAGTTTGTAAATATAACTATATTGGCCAAGGAACTATGGAAAACTCAAAGGTATGAATGTTTTATTTGATGGACCTTGGTATGAAAGGTCGATGAATGTAAATTTTGTTATTTTAATAGAAAATGGATATGTGTTGCATGATTGTTGGAAAGTGGATGTGCTAAGAGAGACCATGAATGTTATGAAATCGATGGTGGAGGGAACCAGGAATGGTTGTGTTAACCTCCACTGAACCAGTAGCTTGCTGGATTTAATTTCTCAGGATCAGAACAACCCTCTAACCAAGGAATGAATTATAGTCGGGCTGGTAGGTGGGAAGAACTCCTCAAAAGTTAATGAGGGGATGGGGCACACTGCCCATATGTTAGAAAAGGAAAGAAAGGAAAGAAAGGAAAGCATGGGGGTCATCGGAGGATATCTGCAAAGAGTGCAGAGATGAGAGATGAAGCTCTGGGATTTGAGGAAGAACTATGAAAAGAGTGTTTTATGATCGCAAGAAATAGAGACTGAGATAGTTTAAGGAGAGTAACCTTTGTCCCTATCTATTTATAAGCCGGAAGAAGATATTAAATTTCAAAGCATCGTGGTCTAGCTCGGGGGTGGCTAGTGGTAAATCCATTGGGAGTGACTGGGCCTATGGTTGGGTGGAAACAAGAACCCCTTCCAGCAATTGCTTCACGTTATCTAGTTCTGATAAGTGTTTCCATACTTTATGCGTTGAATTTGGAATTAATGGTTGCATGCATGTATTTACTTATCTGTAAATGGTTTCTGCATTGAAAAGGTTAAATTATGTATATGCCTTGGTTTCCTTGAGAACTTATGCTTCTTCTTTTCCCACATGCTCCATTTTAACTCTTGAAGGTGTTTTCCCAGGGGAGCTACCTCAAAGATCCAAAATCAGAGAAAGCGTCTTGGCACTGCTACCGTCTCGGTAACCTCATGAGTTTACACCACCCTATTTCAGAATTTAAGATTCTGCGAATAAGGAAGGTGTTTCCCTCAAACTAGTATCTTGAGAGACCTTGAGCTTACGCCCATGGCCTTAACTAAAACCCAGCTAAGAGTAGAGCTCATAGCCCAAGAGTCATCTGAAGGTCTAGGAACCCTACGCTAAGCCCGAAAGTGGTTAGTTCATAACAATTTTTGAGTTTTGGGAGTTCGTTGCCTAGAATGACAAACTTCACGATAGTCAAAGTTACCCGAACTCCTTGAGTAACAAGAGACATAGATGAATCAAGAACCTGATAGAGGAGATGAATGTGAATAGTTCATCAGGAAGGAAACCTATCTTAGTCATAAGAATGACTCAAAGACCCACTAGAGTTAACAAATCAAGCACCAACTACTCGATTATATCGATGGTTGTAAATCATTGCGGACTGCGAAGGTGAAATTAGTGAACATGCTAGTTCATGGGTCGCAATCAACTAATGTTGTTGATATTTTTGGATATGGAAGATAAACGACCATGATTAGACAGATTCGGGTGAACACTTCCCATATTACGGAGACTTGGCCACACAATCATTGTGAACCGTCGATCTGTGAATGGATATTGATGGTGGGGAATCATTGCGGAGCACGGAGGTGAAATTAGCGGACATGCTAGTTCAAGGCCTATAATTAACCAACATTGTTGATATCGTCAAGATGGAGGATCAATAAACATGATTAGAATGAGTTGGGGAGAGTACTTTTATGATTGTGGAGATTTAGCCCTCTGATAAATAGCGAGCACGTTAGTGTCCCGCAATCACTCTGAACCATCGATCGATGAACAATCGGCATTAACCGGATCATGACCATGGAAACATGAGGGAGGATAAAATATGATCATACTGGAGTGACGAGGGAACGTGTCACCCCTGACCCAGCTACAATTCAGTCCCTGGCGCACGCATACCTCACCCACATGGTTGGTGAAATGACTGGGATTCCGAGAGCCTGGGACTTCTAGACTCCGGAGGATTTGAGGTGCTTCGAAAATTCCCGAAGTGTCGAAGTGTCGAAGTATATCCTGGTCGTTAACATAGGAAGGCATGTTGCAATAGATCATTAACTCCAAAGAAGAAAACTCTGGAGGAACATGAGGAGTGAAGTTCAGAAGGGTTGAAGTCCATCGGAACTGTCCATTGGGAGTGGGACAAGTGGCACTCGATCTGTAACTCCAGGTATAGATTACTTCAGAGGAAAGGCATTGGAATGTTTGAAACTCCTAAACTTTAAAGTCTTGAACTAGACCATAGCTTTCGATCGTGAAGGGACGTGTGGTGCTCGATCTATAACTCTAGGTACAAAGTAATTTGGAGGAGAAAGGTGTTGAATGTTTGAAACTCCTAAATTTCGAAGTCCCAAAGTGGACTATAGTCGTCGATCGTGAAGGGATGTGAGGCACTTGAACTATAACTCTAGGTACGGAGTACTTTGGAGGAGAAATGCATTGGAATGTTTTAAAATCCCAAACGCCAAAGTCTCGAAGGGGACCACAATCATCAAACTCGAAGGGACATGTGGCGCTCGATATGTAACTTTGGGTATGGAGTACTTCAGCGGAAAAGGCTTTTTAGCATTCAAAACTCCCAAACGTTGAAGTCCCAAAGTGAATTGGGACCATCGAAATACCTGAGGACACACAACATCATATGGTGAAATTCAAAGATTTTTCAGTCCAGAGGATTCGCGCAATGGTTGTCTTGGCGCCTAGTCATAGTCCACGGTCATCTTCAAGTATAGAGGGATGAAAGAACCCAAAGAATGTGGGAGGGGATTTCTTCTAGCTCTGAGCTTGGTTCGGAGCATGGAGACCATGGTTGGAAATATCTTGAAGAGTAGAATGGAATAGAGACCTCGAATGAGGGTGTTGATTTTCTTAAGAAGAACAAAAATTTTAAGTCCCACCATGGGTACGTTACAAATTGGTATCAGAGCATGGTTACAACACTCGGCCTACTTGGGCTCAGGGATGATTCACTTGAAAATTTTGATTAAAGAAAATCTTAAGGGTGATGCCCTACTTTACCTCTTTCCTAAAGAATTTGATTACTAAAATGTTACTAAAGAAAAGAATGAAAACTTTCTATTGTGTGTATTTAAGAAAAATAAACTATGTGTTGCTCGTGAACTACTAGAATGTTAGCTAACAGTAAGTGTTTTGTCATCACTGAAACAATCAATGAATTATGGGAAATCACAAGCATAAAGGATGGTGATGCACCACGAAGTGGGGGAGGGCTCCCACAATAGAGACGAGGAGTTTGACGAGAGGAGAGAGGTGGAGACCCCTCCAGATCTAGCTGAAACTGTAAGGATCCTTATGGCCAAATTACAGAGTTTCAAGGTTGACAACGAGAGATTGATCAAGGAGCAAGAGAAACAAATGGAAATCAATGTAGTCTTGTTTCATAGCTTATCTGATATATAGAGGCATCTGCAGCATGGACCTGCTACCAACCATGTGGACAGACGACATACAGAGGGAAGTCAAATTCCACCTGAAATATGAAAACATGGTCCCATAAGTGGCCACATAGGGATAAGTTCCTTGAGGAAGGCCCAACCTGGAGGTAGGGGATGCTCATCAAGAGATTCCTCTAGAAAAAGAATAGGAAACTACGAGGAATCTTCTAGTATAAAAACTAGCTCACATTCTCATAAGAAAGGAAAGAAGCGAAAGAATTCCAAAAGTCATGACCCTAAAGAGTTCAAGAAATCAAAATAACCCTTTTTCAATGGAGATATTGAGAAGGGGGAAGAGGCAGAAGGTTGGCATATTGGTTTAAAGAAGTACATTAGATTTCATGACTATTCTGAAAACTTGAAGGCTCGAATATCCATATTCAACCTAAATGGGAAGGCTTCCGTTTGGCTAGAATATCTTAAGAATGTGAAAGGAATCCATGAAAAGGAATTATCATGGAAACAGTTTGAGAAACACTTCAAGAAGAAGTATATGTTAGATAAATACTTTGACAAGAATACTAAGGAGTTATATGAACTCAAACTAGGACAACTCAGCATAGAGGAATATATCAATAAATTCCTCAAGTTGTTGAGGTATGTCCCCTACATAAAAGATGAAAAGGTAAAAGTCCAACAATTTATCAGTGGGTTACCTCAAACCTACTGGAATAGTATTGAGTTTGATGAGCCAAATACCTTAGAAGAAACTATCTAGAAGGCAAGCTATTATTATGAAAATTTCGGGCATTAGACAGAACCTCACGAGAACTGGAAGAAGAAGAATAGTTGGGGGTTCAAGAAGAAGGGGTTCAAATCCTCAAGATTTAAGAAATATAGGAAGGATTAAAGGCTGAGCCTTCCTACCTGAAGTGTACACCAGTAGAATTTCCCCTCCCATAGTGGAAATAAACCTTTTGGATCATCCCCAGGAAATATTGATAACCCAAATAGAGAACCCTTGAAATGTTGGGGTTGTGGAGAAGAAAATTTGTTGAGGGATTTCCCACATAGACAATAGAAAAGTAGGAAAATCTACAACATCCAAGAATATACCATATTCAATGATGTGGCTAGGAGCATGCCATGGATTTATACAGCTTTGGATAATAAACAAGCTGACCACCAAGCTTCAGTGGTGGATATGGAAGGTATGATCGCCAACCATCTAGTTTCTATTTTAATTAACCCCGGTTCTAATTTGAGTTATGTGGCCCCTTAGACTATTGATAAGTGTAAACTAGAACCAGTTAGACATGTTAAGACATGGTTGGTATAGCTAGCCATTGGAACCAAAAGAAAAGTAATATATATCTTACCAGCTTGTCATTCATCATGGATGTGTTTCCCACCCAAGCAACCCTTAACATACTTCCCCTAGGATCTTATGACTTCTTGATTGGTATGGATTGGTTGGTTTCTTATAAAAATAATTTGGATTGTTACCATAAAACTTTAGAATATTTAAATGAAGAAGGCGGGAATATGACCCTCCAAGGGATTTAGAAACATGTCTCGGTGAGACAAATATCAACCCTTCAAATGAAAAATTATTACAGAAAGGGATGTCCTCTATATGAAATACAAGTGTTGGAATCTGTTGAGGATGAAAAATCAAACCTAGAGGACCACCCCATATTAAGAGAGTATAGAAAAATGTTTCTTGAAGAGATATTGGGTATACCTCCAAGAAGAGACATTTACTTCTCGATAGAACTTGCACCAAGAGCAGTTCCAGTGTCTAGGACACCCTATAGGATGAGTACACCCGATCTAGTTGAGCTCAAGCTACAGATAAAGGAAATGATGGACAAAGGCTACATCTGGCCCAGTGTGTCCCCATGGGGATCACTAGAATTGTTTGTGAAAAATAAATATGGCATGCTCCGATTGTTCATAGATTATAGACAACTCAATAAGACAACCATAAAGAATAACTACCCCTTACCAAGAATAGATGACTTGTTTGACCAATTAAGGGGTGCTTCCATTTTCTCGAATATTGACTTGAGGTATGGATACCATCAAGTCTAAATCAAGGATGAAGACATACACAAAATGGCCTTTAGGAGAAGGTATGGTCACTATGAATTTGTGGTGGTGCCATTTGGACAAACCAATGCCCCTACCACTTTTATGTGCTTGATGAACAAGGTACTCAACAAATTCCTAGACAAATTTGTATTGGTTTTCATTGATGATATATTAATCTACTCCAAGAACAAAGAAGAGCATGAATAACATCTTATACTTGTACTTCAAGTACTAAGAGAGAATCATCTCTACACTAAGCTTTGCAAGTGTGACTTTTTCCATAATTAGGTGCATTACTTGGGCGGTGTTATTTATGAAGAAGGGGTGGCAGTAGACTCTGAAAAGATCAAACCTATTATGGAATGGCCTACCCCAAAGGATGTATCTGATATCATATCCTTTATTGGATTAGTAGGATATTATAGAAGGTTCATAAAAGGATTTTCCAAGATTGGTTGTCCAATCACTACCCTCCAAAATAATAGGGTTAAATTCACTTGGACATCAGAATGTAAAGAAATATTTCAGGAACTGAAATACCTTCTAACCCATATACCCTTGGTGAATATTGGAGACCCTGATAGTGACTTCCTCATGTGTACAGATTCCTACAAGGAAGGACTCAGAGGATTCCTTATGTAAGAGGGACGTGTAATTTTCTACGCATCTAGGAAATTGAATGAGAATGAAAGAAATTATGTGACCCATGATATAGAGTTGGCTGCCATAGTGCATGCTTTGAAAATGTGGAGGCATTACCTCCTCGGTAGGAGATTTTTACTTATGACAGACCACTGTGGGTTGAGGCACCTATTTCATCAACCAAAACTCAACTCTAAACAAGCTAGGTGGATAGCTCTCCTTAGTGAGTTCGATTTCAAAATCAAACACATCAAAGGGAAGGAAAATAGGGTAGTTGATTCCCTTAGCCAAAGTGTGAAAATAATTCACCTGGAAGCATTAAGCACCTATGAAATGGATGTCAGGGAAAGAATTAGGAATGCACAAGAAACAGATGCATTCTTCAATATCGTGACCTCATACCTAAGGAAAGATCCTACAGGGATAAATTATGAAGGCTATCAGATGCTCAATGAAGACCTGCTGACCTACAGAAACATATTGTATATTCCAAGCTGTGACGACTTGAAGAGGTTCATAATGGATGAAATACATAAGAGACCATATATTGGTCACCCAAGATATCATAAAATGATCACGGCCACTAGGAAACAATTCTATTGGCCTGGACTGAAAAAATACATAGCTGACTATCTAGCTAAGTGCCTAGAATGTCAGCAAGTTAAGGCAGAACACCGACACCCAGCAAGGTTGTTACATCCCCTACCAATTCCAGAACGGAAATGGGAAACCATTTCCATGGATTTCATCACCATATTACCGAGATTGGCTAAGAAGAATGATGCCATCATGGTAGTGTAACACCCCAAGTTTTGAACCCCCATTTTAAATAATGTATTGTTACAATGTTGAGAGTCCAGAGTGCCCAGACAATTATTGAAGGGCCAGTATGCCCAAGAAATTTAATGTTTTGATCATTAATAATAATAAACACATCAATGGCTACTAGAAAGACAAGGGATAGATTTATAGGGGGCTATGATTCCACAAGAGAGGGAGCTTGAGGGACTAAGAGTTATTCTCATTTTATTATTACCCTTTTTTTGTAAAGGATGGGATCGATTATGTGAACTTCTTGTGGAAGTATAGGAGGTTCTTATTTTCCCCACGAGGTTACTTAAACCTGCCTCTGGTCTGATGGGGGGGTTGGATTGATGACTTGGTCACTGATTTCCCATTCACTCACTCATTCTTCCCTCACACACTCCCATGCACTCCCTAACCCATTC
Source organism: Picea glauca (assembly GCA_000966675.3). Classification (NCBI taxonomy): domain Eukaryota; kingdom Viridiplantae; phylum Streptophyta; class Pinopsida; order Pinales; family Pinaceae; genus Picea; species Picea glauca. Next base: position 788,586 of record JZKD02S1442674.1, read on the forward strand.
ATCGGCCCATCCTCACCTACGTCTTCATTGGCAAAGTGAAAGGAAATGGAGTTTTTGAAGAATTAGCGACGGGATAGTTGGCTATAGTGGTCGTTGGTGTGATCCAGCCATGACCTGGGGCCTAGATGTCTGAAATGAATTGGCATGTGCCCTGTTTTTATCACAACTGTTAGTCCTGAGAGTTCGAGCATTGAGATTCTGGACCAGCTATGTTGGAAGCCCTGGTAGAAAGGAGAAGGACTACCTGAGGGACTGCATGGAAGAGAAGGGTGGAGTTCCATTATCTCGAGTGGCACAGGCTAGGTAGAAGAGAGATAGGTAATTGGATTGTTGTGTGTGTTGGGAAACCGGTGAGAGCTTGAGAGATAAATGGTTTGGGAACCCAAGTACACTCTAGAAATGTCCTTGTGGATTCATAGCCTTGGCTCAGGGGTGACACTAATGTTAATATTTTGAGCAGCGGTGTCTACGGTTGGGTGGAACGTCCTTGGTCTGTAGCAAGTCGGTGCCATATTTAATAAAGATAAGTGCTTTTTTTCATGAGATCCCTACCTATGTATGAATGCATTTCCGCTGTGTAATTTAATTATCATCTACATGTGTATGAATGTATTTCCGTTGTGTATATTTAATTATTGTTTAACGTAATATTTAGATTATGCATGCTTGTTGGATACTGTTGTGCATGTTGTTAAATCTGTTATCTTATTCATTCTTTTGTCTAAAGAAGGTATATGTAACAGAAAGAAGTCTGAGGGTGGGCTTGTAGGTAGCGTACCCGGCTAGTGGGTGGCCAGGTATGTTACAGTTTGGTATCAGAGCTTCTAGTTGAAACATCGAGTCGGTATGGGTTGGGTTTGCTAGTCAGAATCTCGTGGTCAAGATCGAACTCTGACCGGGAAGTTGACAATATTAGGATGAATGGTTTTGCAGAAGCTACGTAGGAGACATAACTTCATAGAACCTCTATGAGGGTTCAAAGAATCGTGACCATTCCTTTTTAATTCAGGAACGATCTCCACCGTAGGATCGGGGAGATTTGGGATCGTTGGATCAGAGGACAGGTAAACAGGGGTCATCCGATGAAAAGGAGGCAAGGTTAAAGGTCATGACCATCAGATCCACTTGGAGAGAGATATCAACGACCATCAGGAATTGTGGGGAATCAATTTGCACGAGAGATAATTCCCAAGGTGGTCCCGCAATCCAAACCATGGTTTCCTTGAGGGGTTATATGTTATCATCAGAAGAATTGCGGGGCGAAAAGAGGATTACTCCAAACCGTTGATGCATGCCCTCACAAATTTAAAGGCATGCAGTGATGTGACAGGTTAGATCTTGAACATCGAAACTCCAAATAGCCAAAGTAGTTGGGGACTATCGATCCATAAGAGGACACGCGTCAACCGATCGTGTGCTCCAGGTGAAAGCACTCTGGGAAAGAGCGAGCGAGGAGAAGTTGAGTTTTGAAACTCCCAAATCCCGGAGAGTTGGAGACCCAAAGTAAGCAATGACTGTCAGATCATCTGAAGTAGATCCTGACCATAAATCACCAAGAGGTTACGTGTCAGCAGATTAGTAACTTCGAAGGAATCCGTTCGAGAGGTTTTCAGTTGAGGTTTGAGACTCCCGAAGCCCAGAGAGCCAGAGAGCTGGAGAAAACCTCAACCATTCAATCATCCAAGAAGATCTCATCCATTGACCTGCCTAGATCCATGCATCACCAGATCCATAACTTTGGATAAAATCCAGTGGGGCCAAATAAGTTTGAAATTTGAGATCTCTGAAGTCCAAAGCCCCGAAGAAATCATAGCTGTCAGATTGAGGAGGAAACATGGAGAAAATCCAAGGACTCTGGGTGAAGAACCGAAGTGAATCTTAGTCATCCAATCCAATAGGACACATGGTTATAGATTGGCCAATTCGGGAGAATTGAAAGTGTGCTAGTTTGAAAACTCTCGAAGCCCCGAAGCCCGAACAGTCGAAGTGATGAGGCACGATGACGTCACTTGGAATGACATGGACACATGGGATGTGTTACATGTGTCAGTAATATTTGGGCATTTGGAACATTGAAAAGTTGATTAGAATGTGACATCTGTCACTCGCCTGATTGGGCCATGTGTTCGCTTCCAGCGTTTCCCCACATGGCGACAGATCATGTAGTCAGGAAGACTGGGCACCCCAGAAGAGAAAGGTGTGTTAGGTTGCATTGGGTCTAAACTCCCGAAGGCCTGAAGGCTGAAGTATATATATCGATCGTCAATTCCAAATGACACATGTCGAAGGATCATCGACTTCGGGTGAAAGCACTCCCGGAGAAAATGCAGGAGGGAATTTTGAAACTTTCGAAGCCCGAAGTGCCGAAACAATTCATAGTCATTGATCTGTGTGAGGACCATTGTTGGTAGATTAGGAACTCTAGGTAAAGGTGTTCTAGGAGGATCCAAGAGAGAAAATTTGAGACTCCTGAAGCACAGAGTCATGAAGTGGATCTCGATCGTTGATCGCGAGAGAGGACAAGGACCGTTGATCTAGTCCTGGTTGAAATTCTCGAGGCTCTGGGCAAGCGCTTTTCAGCTAAGTGCAGGGTCATGACCATGGTTGTATGCAGTTTGAGAGTTGAGGAAAGGAGGTCTAAGGGAAGATTTGGTTTTATCCCAGACAGAAAAGTGCTAAGGGAGGATTTAGCCGCGGTTTCTAGTCGTGATCACCTGGGGAGGTGGTTTGAAGGAAGCACTTACATAGGGTGAAACTTTGTGTCAGCCAAGGATAAAAGGACACTATTATTTTTGGATAATGGGGATATAATCTCCATGAAAAAAAACAAGAAAGAGACCTATAGCATGGTTTGGCAATTTTGTTTGCCTATCATACGCATAATTCTAATAAAATGGTCACTTGCACATTTTGCAGAATTAGGAGGCTTAAGTTCATCATCTCAAGATGCGTATTTAGGAAATGAAAGAAGGAAAGGGAGCCTCCATTCATGAAAATGAGGCCGAAGGCCAGAATACCAGAGTTGGTAATGCAGAGACAGGTTCCAATGGGCGCAAGGGAAAAGTAGAGCAGGAAATGTTAATAGAAATGGTAAGAAGCCTGAAGATGGAAGTGTAGAGCTACAAAGAAGACAACGAGAGACTGATGAGAGAGAAAATCTAGATAAATGCTCAAGTGTTATAGAGATTAAATCAATTTTAGAGGCAAATGAAGAAGGTATCAAACTCAAGACAAGAGGAATAAGGCACGTGTCATCAAAGAGGAGATTCTCGTGGAAGATATGGTTATTCCAGAAGTTCTAGCAGAGCTCATGGACACCACTCACCTCCTTACTCAGGAAGAAAGTTTTATGCATCGGATGATCTCATAAGAAGTCCAAAAGTGTCTCCTGTCAGACACCAGAGAAGGAAACAAGAGGTAGATTGTTTGCAGGGAGAGTTGAGAAAGCTCAAGCCACCTTCCTTCGATGGTGAAAGAGAAAGGGAATATGATGTTGAAGCATGGTTTCTTTGGATCTAGAGATATTTTGAGTTGCATAACTATTCATCAAACCTGGAAGCCAAGATTTCCACCTACCATTTACACAAGAAAGTTGCAGTGTGGTGAGACCAACTGAAGCAAGTGGAGCATGTTGATGAAAGTAGGATCACTTGGAAACAGTTCAAGAAGTACTTCTAGAAGGAGTACCTCTCATATCATTTCTATGACAAGAAAATGAAGGAGTTCTTTGAACTCGGGTTGGGAAGCATGACTATGGTAGAATATGAGAAGAAGTTCTTGGGGTTGTTAAAGTATTTCAGGTTCATTGGTGATGAGAAGGTGAAAATACAAATATTTCTAAGTGGATTTCCATCCTTCTATAAGGAAAAGATCAAGTATGATAAACCCAAGACCTTGATTGAGGCCATCAAGAAGGCTAAATACCTGTATGAGAAAGGCCAAGGAAGAGAATCCCTGCAGAAATATTGGAAGGACAAGAAGAATATGAAATTCGATCAGAGGAGGAAAGGATTCAAACCTCCCTTCAATAGGAATGAACCAAATAGAGATCATCAAGATCAGTATGCTAAAGGGGATTTCAAGAAGGAAGATTCCTTGGGAAAAAGGGGAATACCACCAATCCAATGTTGGGGATGCAAAGAAGATAACATGTGCAAGGATTTCCCACACAAAAAGGATAGAGTGAACACTGTGCACAACATCCAAGAGGATACAACAGTCGGAGATATAGGAAGAATCTATGCATCTTTAAATGATCGACAAGTAGAGTACCAGTCCAATATGATCGAGGTGGAAGGTAAGATGATAAATCAACTTGTTTCTATTTTCATTGATTTAGGAGAAATCCATTGTTACATTGATCCTAAGATAGTGGATAGATTACATTTGGAGAAAAGTAAACTTGGAAAAGCAAGTTTGGTTCAGTTGGCCATTGGAACCAAAAGAAGAATCCATGATATGGTCATAGGTTTTTCCATAAGTCTTAATGGCATGAATACTAGTACTGATCTAAATATCATACCATTGGGGTCTTATGATGTTTTGATTGGGATGGATTGGTTGGACAAGCATCATGCTTTCCTAGATTGTCATAACAAGACATTTACACGCCTTGATGGAAATGGAAAATAGAGCACTGTGAAGGGAGTTGCAAGACACATCTCTATAAGGGAGATTTAGGCCTTATAGCTGAAAAGATGTTTTAGAAAAGGATGTCAACTATGTACAACTCATGTGGATTAGCCAATTGATACAAAGGGGCCAAGCCTCGAAGATTTCTCGGTGCTACAGGAATTTGAATATGTATTCCAAGAAATACCTATATTGCCACCAAAAAGGGAGATATATTTCTCAATTGATTTAGTTCCACGAGTTTCCCTGGTATCGAAAACACCTTACAGAATGAACACACCAGAATTAAAAGAATTACAAATGTAGTTGGAAGAATTGTTGAAGAAAGGGTACATACGTCCAAGTGTTTCACCTTGGGGAGCATCAGTACTTTTTGTCAAAAAGAAGGATGGAACCTTGAGTTTGTGTATTGAATTCCGACAGCTGAACAAGTACACTATAAAGAAAAAGTGTCCTTTACACTGAATTGATTACCTCTTTGATCAGCTAAGAGGAGCAAGGATATTTTCAAAGATTGACTTGAGGGAAGGATACCATCAGGTAAGAATCAAGGAAGAAGAAATTCATAAGACAGCCTTTAGGACCAGGTATGGGCATTATGAATTTGTAGTGGTGTCGTTTGGACTGACCAATGCACCAACTGTCTTCATGTGCTTAATGAATGGCATATTCAGAAATCATATGGATAAGTTTGTCATAGTATTCCTGGATGACATACTTATCTATTCTAAGCCTGAAGAGGAGCACGAACATCACTTGAGATTGGTGTTGTAGGTACTGAGAGAACATCAATTGTATGCCAAGTTGAGTAAGTGTTCTTTTTATCAAAAGAAGATCCATTACTTGGGAAACATTATTTCAAAGCAGGGAATAGCAATAGATCCAGAGAAGATTGAAGCCATAAGAGGATGGACAACACCCGAAAATGTGTCAGACATCATATCTTTTATGGGATTAGCCGGCTACTACAGAAGGTTCATAGTAGGGTTCTCTAATATTCCTCATCCCATCACTTATTTGCAAAAGGAGGGGACTAAATTTGAATGGACACTCAAGTGTGAAAATAATTTTAATCTCTTGAATGAATTACTTACTAGTGCGCCTGTGTTAAAGATTGCTGACCCAAATGAAAGTTTTGTGGTATGTACAGACTCTTGTAAGGAAGGACTTGGGCGAGTCCTCATGCAAAATGGACATGTCATTGGATATGAGTCCAGAAAGCTTAAGGAGCATGAGCGGAACTATGCCACGCACGACTTGGAACTTGCTGCCATTGTTCACGCCTTGAGGATGTGGAGGCATTATATCATGGGGAAGAAATTTGAATTAAGGACAGACCACATTGGCCTGAAGTATCTTTTTGAACAGTCGACCTTGAATGCCAGGCAAACAAGATGGTTGGAATTTTTAAGTGAATATGACTTCGATATCAAGCATATCAAAGGAAAGGAGAATAAATTTTTCGATGCACTTAGTAGAAGAGTGAATATCTTGCATGCTAATGATCTCAGTATGCATCAGTCAGACTTGAAGAGCAGAATTTTAGTTGGTCTTGTTACAGATCAGCATTACCTATAGGTAAAGGAAAACTTACAGCAAGGAAATGTACATCAGAAAGTAAAGGAGTAAGAGATAAAGGAATATGGATTACTCATGCATAAAAATAGAATCTATGTTCCTAGTTATGGAGAACTGAGGAATTTGGTTCTAAAGGAAATGCATGATATTCCTTATGATGGACATCCAGGTTACCAAAAAACAATTACAGCAGTAAGAAGCCAGTTCTTTTGGCCATGAATGAAGAAGGATGTTGTTGAAGAAGGATTTTGTTGATTACATTGCTCGATGTATGGAATGTCATAAGGTGAAGGCTGAGCATAGGCACCTAGCGGGTTTGTTGCAACCATTTCCAATCCCAGAGAAGAAATGGGAAGTGATGACCATGGATTTCATCACAGGATTACCCATAACGAATAAGAAACACGATTCAATCATGGTGGTGGTTGAAAAATTAATAAAGGCTTCTCATTTTGTGCTTGTGAAGACAACACATACAGAAGCTAATATTGTAGATATTTTCATGAAGGAAATTGTTATGTTGCATGGGATACCTAGGACAATCATCTCGGACAGAGATACAAAGTTTACCTCCAATTTTTGGAGGGGATTGTTTAAAGGATTTGGCACAAATCTAAACTTTAGCACAACATATCATCCCTAGAAAGATGGGAAAATGGAGAGGGTCAATCGAATAATTGAATACATGCTGAGAATGTATGTGATGGATAATCCATCTAAGTGGAAAGATTACTTACACTTGGGTGAGTTTTCATATAACAATGGGTATCAAGCTTCATTGAGAATGATCCCATTTGAATCCTTTTATGGTAGGAAATGCAATACTCCAGTGAGATGGGACAACCCAGCAGATAGGGTGGTACTTGTGCCAGAGTTTCTCAAGGACATGGAAGACCAGGTAGTCAAGATTAAGTAGAATTTAAAGGTAGCTCAGGATAGACAGAAAGTTTATGCAGACAAGAATAGGATAGTTAGAAAATTTAAAGTAGGGGAGCATGCACTTTTGAAAGTGAAGCCCAAGAAAAGCTCTTTGAAATTGGGTAGTTGTACAAAGATGGCAGCCGCATTCCGTGGTCCATTTGAAATATTGGACAGAATAAGGCCAGTTGCATACATGCTTGCATTGCCTGTTTCCATGAATGTGCATAATGTATTTCATGTATCTTTACTAAAGAAATATGTACATGATCCTAACCATGTTATTGATTGGCATCTGATTCAGGTAGAGATGGAGGGAGACTTTCAGNGGCCACACAATCATTGTGAACCGTCGATCTGTGAATGGATATTGATGGTGGGGAATCATTGCGGAGCACGGAGGTGAAATTAGCGGACATGCTAGTTCAAGGCCTATAATTAACCAACATTGTTGATATCGTCAAGATGGAGGATCAATAAACATGATTAGAATGAGTTGGGGAGAGTACTTTTATGATTGTGGAGATTTAGCCCTCTGATAAATAGCGAGCACGTTAGTGTCCCGCAATCACTCTGAACCATCGATCGATGAACAATCGGCATTAACCGGATCATGACCATGGAAACATGAGGGAGGATAAAATATGATCATACTGGAGTGACGAGGGAACGTGTCACCCCTGACCCAGCTACAATTCAGTCCCTGGCGCACGCATACCTCACCCACATGGTTGGTGAAATGACTGGGATTCCGAGAGCCTGGGACTTCTAGACTCCGGAGGATTTGAGGTGCTTCGAAAATTCCCGAAGTGTCGAAGTGTCGAAGTATATCCTGGTCGTTAACATAGGAAGGCATGTTGCAATAGATCATTAACTCCAAAGAAGAAAACTCTGGAGGAACATGAGGAGTGAAGTTCAGAAGGGTTGAAGTCCATCGGAACTGTCCATTGGGAGTGGGACAAGTGGCACTCGATCTGTAACTCCAGGTATAGATTACTTCAGAGGAAAGGCATTGGAATGTTTGAAACTCCTAAACTTTAAAGTCTTGAACTAGACCATAGCTTTCGATCGTGAAGGGACGTGTGGTGCTCGATCTATAACTCTAGGTACAAAGTAATTTGGAGGAGAAAGGTGTTGAATGTTTGAAACTCCTAAATTTCGAAGTCCCAAAGTGGACTATAGTCGTCGATCGTGAAGGGATGTGAGGCACTTGAACTATAACTCTAGGTACGGAGTACTTTGGAGGAGAAATGCATTGGAATGTTTTAAAATCCCAAACGCCAAAGTCTCGAAGGGGACCACAATCATCAAACTCGAAGGGACATGTGGCGCTCGATATGTAACTTTGGGTATGGAGTACTTCAGCGGAAAAGGCTTTTTAGCATTCAAAACTCCCAAACGTTGAAGTCCCAAAGTGAATTGGGACCATCGAAATACCTGAGGACACACAACATCATATGGTGAAATTCAAAGATTTTTCAGTCCAGAGGATTCGCGCAATGGTTGTCTTGGCGCCTAGTCATAGTCCACGGTCATCTTCAAGTATAGAGGGATGAAAGAACCCAAAGAATGTGGGAGGGGATTTCTTCTAGCTCTGAGCTTGGTTCGGAGCATGGAGACCATGGTTGGAAATATCTTGAAGAGTAGAATGGAATAGAGACCTCGAATGAGGGTGTTGATTTTCTTAAGAAGAACAAAAATTTTAAGTCCCACCATGGGTACGTTACAAATTGGTATCAGAGCATGGTTACAACACTCGGCCTACTTGGGCTCAGGGATGATTCACTTGAAAATTTTGATTAAAGAAAATCTTAAGGGTGATGCCCTACTTTACCTCTTTCCTAAAGAATTTGATTACTAAAATGTTACTAAAGAAAAGAATGAAAACTTTCTATTGTGTGTATTTAAGAAAAATAAACTATGTGTTGCTCGTGAACTACTAGAATGTTAGCTAACAGTAAGTGTTTTGTCATCACTGAAACAATCAATGAATTATGGGAAATCACAAGCATAAAGGATGGTGATGCACCACGAAGTGGGGGAGGGCTCCCACAATAGAGACGAGGAGTTTGACGAGAGGAGAGAGGTGGAGACCCCTCCAGATCTAGCTGAAACTGTAAGGATCCTTATGGCCAAATTACAGAGTTTCAAGGTTGACAACGAGAGATTGATCAAGGAGCAAGAGAAACAAATGGAAATCAATGTAGTCTTGTTTCATAGCTTATCTGATATATAGAGGCATCTGCAGCATGGACCTGCTACCAACCATGTGGACAGACGACATACAGAGGGAAGTCAAATTCCACCTGAAATATGAAAACATGGTCCCATAAGTGGCCACATAGGGATAAGTTCCTTGAGGAAGGCCCAACCTGGAGGTAGGGGATGCTCATCAAGAGATTCCTCTAGAAAAAGAATAGGAAACTACGAGGAATCTTCTAGTATAAAAACTAGCTCACATTCTCATAAGAAAGGAAAGAAGCGAAAGAATTCCAAAAGTCATGACCCTAAAGAGTTCAAGAAATCAAAATAACCCTTTTTCAATGGAGATATTGAGAAGGGGGAAGAGGCAGAAGGTTGGCATATTGGTTTAAAGAAGTACATTAGATTTCATGACTATTCTGAAAACTTGAAGGCTCGAATATCCATATTCAACCTAAATGGGAAGGCTTCCGTTTGGCTAGAATATCTTAAGAATGTGAAAGGAATCCATGAAAAGGAATTATCATGGAAACAGTTTGAGAAACACTTCAAGAAGAAGTATATGTTAGATAAATACTTTGACAAGAATACTAAGGAGTTATATGAACTCAAACTAGGACAACTCAGCATAGAGGAATATATCAATAAATTCCTCAAGTTGTTGAGGTATGTCCCCTACATAAAAGATGAAAAGGTAAAAGTCCAACAATTTATCAGTGGGTTACCTCAAACCTACTGGAATAGTATTGAGTTTGATGAGCCAAATACCTTAGAAGAAACTATCTAGAAGGCAAGCTATTATTATGAAAATTTCGGGCATTAGACAGAACCTCACGAGAACTGGAAGAAGAAGAATAGTTGGGGGTTCAAGAAGAAGGGGTTCAAATCCTCAAGATTTAAGAAATATAGGAAGGATTAAAGGCTGAGCCTTCCTACCTGAAGTGTACACCAGTAGAATTTCCCCTCCCATAGTGGAAATAAACCTTTTGGATCATCCCCAGGAAATATTGATAACCCAAATAGAGAACCCTTGAAATGTTGGGGTTGTGGAGAAGAAAATTTGTTGAGGGATTTCCCACATAGACAATAGAAAAGTAGGAAAATCTACAACATCCAAGAATATACCATATTCAATGATGTGGCTAGGAGCATGCCATGGATTTATACAGCTTTGGATAATAAACAAGCTGACCACCAAGCTTCAGTGGTGGATATGGAAGGTATGATCGCCAACCATCTAGTTTCTATTTTAATTAACCCCGGTTCTAATTTGAGTTATGTGGCCCCTTAGACTATTGATAAGTGTAAACTAGAACCAGTTAGACATGTTAAGACATGGTTGGTATAGCTAGCCATTGGAACCAAAAGAAAAGTAATATATATCTTACCAGCTTGTCATTCATCATGGATGTGTTTCCCACCCAAGCAACCCTTAACATACTTCCCCTAGGATCTTATGACTTCTTGATTGGTATGGATTGGTTGGTTTCTTATAAAAATAATTTGGATTGTTACCATAAAACTTTAGAATATTTAAATGAAGAAGGCGGGAATATGACCCTCCAAGGGATTTAGAAACATGTCTCGGTGAGACAAATATCAACCCTTCAAATGAAAAATTATTACAGAAAGGGATGTCCTCTATATGAAATACAAGTGTTGGAATCTGTTGAGGATGAAAAATCAAACCTAGAGGACCACCCCATATTAAGAGAGTATAGAAAAATGTTTCTTGAAGAGATATTGGGTATACCTCCAAGAAGAGACATTTACTTCTCGATAGAACTTGCACCAAGAGCAGTTCCAGTGTCTAGGACACCCTATAGGATGAGTACACCCGATCTAGTTGAGCTCAAGCTACAGATAAAGGAAATGATGGACAAAGGCTACATCTGGCCCAGTGTGTCCCCATGGGGATCACTAGAATTGTTTGTGAAAAATAAATATGGCATGCTCCGATTGTTCATAGATTATAGACAACTCAATAAGACAACCATAAAGAATAACTACCCCTTACCAAGAATAGATGACTTGTTTGACCAATTAAGGGGTGCTTCCATTTTCTCGAATATTGACTTGAGGTATGGATACCATCAAGTCTAAATCAAGGATGAAGACATACACAAAATGGCCTTTAGGAGAAGGTATGGTCACTATGAATTTGTGGTGGTGCCATTTGGACAAACCAATGCCCCTACCACTTTTATGTGCTTGATGAACAAGGTACTCAACAAATTCCTAGACAAATTTGTATTGGTTTTCATTGATGATATATTAATCTACTCCAAGAACAAAGAAGAGCATGAATAACATCTTATACTTGTACTTCAAGTACTAAGAGAGAATCATCTCTACACTAAGCTTTGCAAGTGTGACTTTTTCCATAATTAGGTGCATTACTTGGGCGGTGTTATTTATGAAGAAGGGGTGGCAGTAGACTCTGAAAAGATCAAACCTATTATGGAATGGCCTACCCCAAAGGATGTATCTGATATCATATCCTTTATTGGATTAGTAGGATATTATAGAAGGTTCATAAAAGGATTTTCCAAGATTGGTTGTCCAATCACTACCCTCCAAAATAATAGGGTTAAATTCACTTGGACATCAGAATGTAAAGAAATATTTCAGGAACTGAAATACCTTCTAACCCATATACCCTTGGTGAATATTGGAGACCCTGATAGTGACTTCCTCATGTGTACAGATTCCTACAAGGAAGGACTCAGAGGATTCCTTATGTAAGAGGGACGTGTAATTTTCTACGCATCTAGGAAATTGAATGAGAATGAAAGAAATTATGTGACCCATGATATAGAGTTGGCTGCCATAGTGCATGCTTTGAAAATGTGGAGGCATTACCTCCTCGGTAGGAGATTTTTACTTATGACAGACCACTGTGGGTTGAGGCACCTCTTTCATCAACCAAAACTCAACGCTAAACAAGCTAGGTGGATAGCTCTCCTTAGTGAGTTCGATTTCAAAATCAAACACATCAAAGGGAAGGAAAATAGGGTAGCTGATTCCCTTAGTCAAAGTGTGAAAATAATTCACCTGGAAGCATTAAGCACCTATGAAACGGATGTCAGGGAAAGAATTAGGAATGCACAAGAAACAGATGCATTCTTCAATATCGTGACCTCATACCGAAGGAAAGATCCTACAGGGATAAATTATGAAGGCTATCAGATGCTCGATGAAGACCTGCTGACCTACAGAAACATATTGTATATTCCAAGCTGTGACGACTTGAAGAGGTTCATAATGGATGAAATACATAAGAGACCATATATTGGTCACCCAAGATATCATAAAATGATCACGGCCACTAGGAAACAATTCTATTGGCCTGGACTGAAAAAATACATAGCTGACTATCTAGCTAAGTGCCTAGAATGTCAGCAAGTTAAGGCAGAACACCGACACCCAGCAAGGTTGTTACATCCCCTACCAATTCCAGAACGGAAATGGGAAACCATTTCCATGGATTTCATCACCATATTACCGAGATTGGCTAAGAAGAATGATGCCATCATGGTAGTGTAACACCCCAAGTTTTGAACCCCCATTTTAAATAATGTATTGTTACAATGTTGAGAGTCCAGAGTGCCCAGACAATTATTGAAGGGCCAGTATGCCCAAGAAATTTAATGTTTTGATCATTAATAATAATAAACACATCAATGGCTACTAGAAAGACAAGGGATAGATTTATAGGGGGCTATGATTCCACAAGAGAGGGAGCTTGAGGGACTAAGAGTTATTCTCATTTTATTATTACCCTTTTTTTGTAAAGGATGGGATCGATTATGTGAACTTCTTGTGGAAGTATAGGAGGTTCTTATTTTCCCCACGAGGTTACTTAAACCTGCCTCTGGTCTGATGGGGGGGTTGGATTGATGACTTGGTCACTGATTTCCCATTCACTCACTCATTCTTCCCTCACACACTCCCATGCACTCCCTAACCCATTCATCGGCCCATCCTCACCTACGTCTTCATTGGCAAAGTGAAAGGAAATGGAGTTTTTGAAGAATTAGCGACGGGATAGTTGGCTATAGTGGTCGTTGGTGTGATCCAGCCATGACCTGGGGCCTAGATGTCTGAAATGAATTGGCATGTGCCCTGTTTTTATCACAACTGTTAGTCCTGAGAGTTCGAGCATTGAGATTCTGGACCAGCTATGTTGGAAGCCCTGGTAGAAAGGAGAAGGACTACCTGAGGGACTGCATGGAAGAGAAGGGTGGAGTTCCATTATCTCGAGTGGCACAGGCTAGGTAGAAGAGAGATAGGTAATTGGATTGTTGTGTGTGTTGGGAAACCGGTGAGAGCTTGAGAGATAAATGGTTTGGGAACCCAAGTACACTCTAGAAATGTCCTTGTGGATTCATAGCCTTGGCTCAGGGGTGACACTAATGTTAATATTTTGAGCAGCGGTGTCTACGGTTGGGTGGAACGTCCTTGGTCTGTAGCAAGTCGGTGCCATATTTAATAAAGATAAGTGCTTTTTTTCATGAGATCCCTACCTATGTATGAATGCATTTCCGCTGTGTAATTTAATTATCATCTACATGTGTATGAATGTATTTCCGTTGTGTATATTTAATTATTGTTTAACGTAATATTTAGATTATGCATGCTTGTTGGATACTGTTGTGCATGTTGTTAAATCTGTTATCTTATTCATTCTTTTGTCTAAAGAAGGTATATGTAACAGAAAGAAGTCTGAGGGTGGGCTTGTAGGTAGCGTACCCGGCTAGTGGGTGGCCAGGTATGTTACAGTTTGGTATCAGAGCTTCTAGTTGAAACATCGAGTCGGTATGGGTTGGGTTTGCTAGTCAGAATCTCGTGGTCAAGATCGAACTCTGACCGGGAAGTTGACAATATTAGGATGAATGGTTTTGCAGAAGCTACGTAGGAGACATAACTTCATAGAACCTCTATGAGGGTTCAAAGAATCGTGACCATTCCTTTTTAATTCAGGAACGATCTCCACCGTAGGATCGGGGAGATTTGGGATCGTTGGATCAGAGGACAGGTAAACAGGGGTCATCCGATGAAAAGGAGGCAAGGTTAAAGGTCATGACCATCAGATCCACTTGGAGAGAGATATCAACGACCATCAGGAATTGTGGGGAATCAATTTGCACGAGAGATAATTCCCAAGGTGGTCCCGCAATCCAAACCATGGTTTCCTTGAGGGGTTATATGTTATCATCAGAAGAATTGCGGGGCGAAAAGAGGATTACTCCAAACCGTTGATGCATGCCCTCACAAATTTAAAGGCATGCAGTGATGTGACAGGTTAGATCTTGAACATCGAAACTCCAAATAGCCAAAGTAGTTGGGGACTATCGATCCATAAGAGGACACGCGTCAACCGATCGTGTGCTCCAGGTGAAAGCACTCTGGGAAAGAGCGAGCGAGGAGAAGTTGAGTTTTGAAACTCCCAAATCCCGGAGAGTTGGAGACCCAAAGTAAGCAATGACTGTCAGATCATCTGAAGTAGATCCTGACCATAAATCACCAAGAGGTTACGTGTCAGCAGATTAGTAACTTCGAAGGAATCCGTTCGAGAGGTTTTCAGTTGAGGTTTGAGACTCCCGAAGCCCAGAGAGCCAGAGAGCTGGAGAAAACCTCAACCATTCAATCATCCAAGAAGATCTCATCCATTGACCTGCCTAGATCCATGCATCACCAGATCCATAACTTTGGATAAAATCCAGTGGGGCCAAATAAGTTTGAAATTTGAGATCTCTGAAGTCCAAAGCCCCGAAGAAATCATAGCTGTCAGATTGAGGAGGAAACATGGAGAAAATCCAAGGACTCTGGGTGAAGAACCGAAGTGAATCTTAGTCATCCAATCCAATAGGACACATGGTTATAGATTGGCCAATTCGGGAGAATTGAAAGTGTGCTAGTTTGAAAACTCTCGAAGCCCCGAAGCCCGAACAGTCGAAGTGATGAGGCACGATGACGTCACTTGGAATGACATGGACACATGGGATGTGTTACATGTGTCAGTAATATTTGGGCATTTGGAACATTGAAAAGTTGATTAGAATGTGACATCTGTCACTCGCCTGATTGGGCCATGTGTTCGCTTCCAGCGTTTCCCCACATGGCGACAGATCATGTAGTCAGGAAGACTGGGCACCCCAGAAGAGAAAGGTGTGTTAGGTTGCATTGGGTCTAAACTCCCGAAGGCCTGAAGGCTGAAGTATATATATCGATCGTCAATTCCAAATGACACATGTCGAAGGATCATCGACTTCGGGTGAAAGCACTCCCGGAGAAAATGCAGGAGGGAATTTTGAAACTTTCGAAGCCCGAAGTGCCGAAACAATTCATAGTCATTGATCTGTGTGAGGACCATTGTTGGTAGATTAGGAACTCTAGGTAAAGGTGTTCTAGGAGGATCCAAGAGAGAAAATTTGAGACTCCTGAAGCACAGAGTCATGAAGTGGATCTCGATCGTTGATCGCGAGAGAGGACAAGGACCGTTGATCTAGTCCTGGTTGAAATTCTCGAGGCTCTGGGCAAGCGCTTTTCAGCTAAGTGCAGGGTCATGACCATGGTTGTATGCAGTTTGAGAGTTGAGGAAAGGAGGTCTAAGGGAAGATTTGGTTTTATCCCAGACAGAAAAGTGCTAAGGGAGGATTTAGCCGCGGTTTCTAGTCGTGATCACCTGGGGAGGTGGTTTGAAGGAAGCACTTACATAGGGTGAAACTTTGTGTCAGCCAAGGATAAAAGGACACTATTATTTTTGGATAATGGGGATATAATCTCCATGAAAAAAAACAAGAAAGAGACCTATAGCATGGTTTGGCAATTTTGTTTGCCTATCATACGCATAATTCTAATAAAATGGTCACTTGCACATTTTGCAGAATTAGGAGGCTTAAGTTCATCATCTCAAGATGCGTATTTAGGAAATGAAAGAAGGAAAGGGAGCCTCCATTCATGAAAATGAGGCCGAAGGCCAGAATACCAGAGTTGGTAATGCAGAGACAGGTTCCAATGGGCGCAAGGGAAAAGTAGAGCAGGAAATGTTAATAGAAATGGTAAGAAGCCTGAAGATGGAAGTGTAGAGCTACAAAGAAGACAACGAGAGACTGATGAGAGAGAAAATCTAGATAAATGCTCAAGTGTTATAGAGATTAAATCAATTTTAGAGGCAAATGAAGAAGGTATCAAACTCAAGACAAGAGGAATAAGGCACGTGTCATCAAAGAGGAGATTCTCGTGGAAGATATGGTTATTCCAGAAGTTCTAGCAGAGCTCATGGACACCACTCACCTCCTTACTCAGGAAGAAAGTTTTATGCATCGGATGATCTCATAAGAAGTCCAAAAGTGTCTCCTGTCAGACACCAGAGAAGGAAACAAGAGGTAGATTGTTTGCAGGGAGAGTTGAGAAAGCTCAAGCCACCTTCCTTCGATGGTGAAAGAGAAAGGGAATATGATGTTGAAGCATGGTTTCTTTGGATCTAGAGATATTTTGAGTTGCATAACTATTCATCAAACCTGGAAGCCAAGATTTCCACCTACCATTTACACAAGAAAGTTGCAGTGTGGTGAGACCAACTGAAGCAAGTGGAGCATGTTGATGAAAGTAGGATCACTTGGAAACAGTTCAAGAAGTACTTCTAGAAGGAGTACCTCTCATATCATTTCTATGACAAGAAAATGAAGGAGTTCTTTGAACTCGGGTTGGGAAGCATGACTATGGTAGAATATGAGAAGAAGTTCTTGGGGTTGTTAAAGTATTTCAGGTTCATTGGTGATGAGAAGGTGAAAATACAAATATTTCTAAGTGGATTTCCATCCTTCTATAAGGAAAAGATCAAGTATGATAAACCCAAGACCTTGATTGAGGCCATCAAGAAGGCTAAATACCTGTATGAGAAAGGCCAAGGAAGAGAATCCCTGCAGAAATATTGGAAGGACAAGAAGAATATGAAATTCGATCAGAGGAGGAAAGGATTCAAACCTCCCTTCAATAGGAATGAACCAAATAGAGATCATCAAGATCAGTATGCTAAAGGGGATTTCAAGAAGGAAGATTCCTTGGGAAAAAGGGGAATACCACCAATCCAATGTTGGGGATGCAAAGAAGATAACATGTGCAAGGATTTCCCACACAAAAAGGATAGAGTGAACACTGTGCACAACATCCAAGAGGATACAACAGTCGGAGATATAGGAAGAATCTATGCATCTTTAAATGATCGACAAGTAGAGTACCAGTCCAATATGATCGAGGTGGAAGGTAAGATGATAAATCAACTTGTTTCTATTTTCATTGATTTAGGAGAAATCCATTGTTACATTGATCCTAAGATAGTGGATAGATTACATTTGGAGAAAAGTAAACTTGGAAAAGCAAGTTTGGTTCAGTTGGCCATTGGAACCAAAAGAAGAATCCATGATATGGTCATAGGTTTTTCCATAAGTCTTAATGGCATGAATACTAGTACTGATCTAAATATCATACCATTGGGGTCTTATGATGTTTTGATTGGGATGGATTGGTTGGACAAGCATCATGCTTTCCTAGATTGTCATAACAAGACATTTACACGCCTTGATGGAAATGGAAAATAGAGCACTGTGAAGGGAGTTGCAAGACACATCTCTATAAGGGAGATTTAGGCCTTATAGCTGAAAAGATGTTTTAGAAAAGGATGTCAACTATGTACAACTCATGTGGATTAGCCAATTGATACAAAGGGGCCAAGCCTCGAAGATTTCTCGGTGCTACAGGAATTTGAATATGTATTCCAAGAAATACCTATATTGCCACCAAAAAGGGAGATATATTTCTCAATTGATTTAGTTCCACGAGTTTCCCTGGTATCGAAAACACCTTACAGAATGAACACACCAGAATTAAAAGAATTACAAATGTAGTTGGAAGAATTGTTGAAGAAAGGGTACATACGTCCAAGTGTTTCACCTTGGGGAGCATCAGTACTTTTTGTCAAAAAGAAGGATGGAACCTTGAGTTTGTGTATTGAATTCCGACAGCTGAACAAGTACACTATAAAGAAAAAGTGTCCTTTACACTGAATTGATTACCTCTTTGATCAGCTAAGAGGAGCAAGGATATTTTCAAAGATTGACTTGAGGGAAGGATACCATCAGGTAAGAATCAAGGAAGAAGAAATTCATAAGACAGCCTTTAGGACCAGGTATGGGCATTATGAATTTGTAGTGGTGTCGTTTGGACTGACCAATGCACCAACTGTCTTCATGTGCTTAATGAATGGCATATTCAGAAATCATATGGATAAGTTTGTCATAGTATTCCTGGATGACATACTTATCTATTCTAAGCCTGAAGAGGAGCACGAACATCACTTGAGATTGGTGTTGTAGGTACTGAGAGAACATCAATTGTATGCCAAGTTGAGTAAGTGTTCTTTTTATCAAAAGAAGATCCATTACTTGGGAAACATTATTTCAAAGCAGGGAATAGCAATAGATCCAGAGAAGATTGAAGCCATAAGAGGATGGACAACACCCGAAAATGTGTCAGACATCATATCTTTTATGGGATTAGCCGGCTACTACAGAAGGTTCATAGTAGGGTTCTCTAATATTCCTCATCCCATCACTTATTTGCAAAAGGAGGGGACTAAATTTGAATGGACACTCAAGTGTGAAAATAATTTTAATCTCTTGAATGAATTACTTACTAGTGCGCCTGTGTTAAAGATTGCTGACCCAAATGAAAGTTTTGTGGTATGTACAGACTCTTGTAAGGAAGGACTTGGGCGAGTCCTCATGCAAAATGGACATGTCATTGGATATGAGTCCAGAAAGCTTAAGGAGCATGAGCGGAACTATGCCACGCACGACTTGGAACTTGCTGCCATTGTTCACGCCTTGAGGATGTGGAGGCATTATATCATGGGGAAGAAATTTGAATTAAGGACAGACCACATTGGCCTGAAGTATCTTTTTGAACAGTCGACCTTGAATGCCAGGCAAACAAGATGGTTGGAATTTTTAAGTGAATATGACTTCGATATCAAGCATATCAAAGGAAAGGAGAATAAATTTTTCGATGCACTTAGTAGAAGAGTGAATATCTTGCATGCTAATGATCTCAGTATGCATCAGTCAGACTTGAAGAGCAGAATTTTAGTTGGTCTTGTTACAGATCAGCATTACCTATAGGTAAAGGAAAACTTACAGCAAGGAAATGTACATCAGAAAGTAAAGGAGTAAGAGATAAAGGAATATGGATTACTCATGCATAAAAATAGAATCTATGTTCCTAGTTATGGAGAACTGAGGAATTTGGTTCTAAAGGAAATGCATGATATTCCTTATGATGGACATCCAGGTTACCAAAAAACAATTACAGCAGTAAGAAGCCAGTTCTTTTGGCCATGAATGAAGAAGGATGTTGTTGAAGAAGGATTTTGTTGATTACATTGCTCGATGTATGGAATGTCATAAGGTGAAGGCTGAGCATAGGCACCTAGCGGGTTTGTTGCAACCATTTCCAATCCCAGAGAAGAAATGGGAAGTGATGACCATGGATTTCATCACAGGATTACCCATAACGAATAAGAAACACGATTCAATCATGGTGGTGGTTGAAAAATTAATAAAGGCTTCTCATTTTGTGCTTGTGAAGACAACACATACAGAAGCTAATATTGTAGATATTTTCATGAAGGAAATTGTTATGTTGCATGGGATACCTAGGACAATCATCTCGGACAGAGATACAAAGTTTACCTCCAATTTTTGGAGGGGATTGTTTAAAGGATTTGGCACAAATCTAAACTTTAGCACAACATATCATCCCTAGAAAGATGGGAAAATGGAGAGGGTCAATCGAATAATTGAATACATGCTGAGAATGTATGTGATGGATAATCCATCTAAGTGGAAAGATTACTTACACTTGGGTGAGTTTTCATATAACAATGGGTATCAAGCTTCATTGAGAATGATCCCATTTGAATCCTTTTATGGTAGGAAATGCAATACTCCAGTGAGATGGGACAACCCAGCAGATAGGGTGGTACTTGTGCCAGAGTTTCTCAAGGACATGGAAGACCAGGTAGTCAAGATTAAGTAGAATTTAAAGGTAGCTCAGGATAGACAGAAAGTTTATGCAGACAAGAATAGGATAGTTAGAAAATTTAAAGTAGGGGAGCATGCACTTTTGAAAGTGAAGCCCAAGAAAAGCTCTTTGAAATTGGGTAGTTGTACAAAGATGGCAGCCGCATTCCGTGGTCCATTTGAAATATTGGACAGAATAAGGCCAGTTGCATACATGCTTGCATTGCCTGTTTCCATGAATGTGCATAATGTATTTCATGTATCTTTACTAAAGAAATATGTACATGATCCTAACCATGTTATTGATTGGCATCTGATTCAGGTAGAGATGGAGGGAGACTTTCAGGTTCAGCCAGTGCGGGTATTGGATAGGAAAGTCAAAATGCTCTGGAATCGAGTTATAGAACTGGTAAAAGTTAAGTGGACCTGCTACGGTCTTGAAGAAGCTACCTAGGAGCATGAAGATGCCATGTGGGCAGAGTACCCGCAACTTTTTGAATAAATTTGAGATTTTGATCTATGTTTTGTATATGCACTAATTACAGTGCCAAAATAAGGGGGAGGGGATGTAACACCCCAGGTTTTGAACCCACATTTTATATAATGTATTATTACAATGTTGAGAGGCTAGAGTGCCCAGACAATTATTAAAGGGCTAGTATGCCCAAGAAATGTAATGTTTTGACCATTAATAACAATAAACACATCACTGGTTGCTAGATGGACAAGGACTAGAGTTATAGGGGGCTATGATTCCACAAGAGAGGGAGCCTGAGGGACTAAGTGTTTTTTTTTTTTTTTTTTTTTTTGTAACTAGGGGAATCGGTAACAATGACAGTATCGTACTCGTGTGACATGGAGTTGAATCTTGTCGGCTGCCTTATAACCCCTAGGGAGAAACGCACAGCCCACAAGCACGCCCTCCGAGTAAATCAGGGTGAGAATCGACCTTGAGACCTCGTTTTACATATTTCCTTCCATTTACACGACACTTGCCAATCGGTCTACACCCCTGTGGGCCTGAGGGACTAAGTGTTATTCCCATTTTCTTATTACCATTTTTATCTAAGGGAGGGGATCGATTACGTGAACCTCTTGAAGAATTCCAAGAGGTTCTTGTTTTCCCCGCAAGGTTACTTAAACCTACCTCTAGTTTGATGGGGGGGTTGGACTGATGACTTGGTCATTGATTTCCCTTTCACTCACTCATTCTTCCCTCGTACACTCCCATGCATGCACTCCCATGCACTCCCTAACCCAATCATAGACCCATCCTCACCTGCATCTTGGTTGGAAAAGCGAAAGGAAATGGAGTTGCTGAAGAATTAGCCACGAGATAGTTGTTTGTAGTGGTCATTGGTGTGATCCTACCGTGACCTAGGGCCTTCATGTCTAAAATGCATTGGCATGTGCCCTATTTTTCTCACAACTGCGAGTCCTAAGTGTTCCAGCATTGAAATTCTAGACCAGCTGTGTTAGAATCCCTGGCAGGAAGCAGAAGGACTGCCTGAGGGACTGCATGGCAGAGAAGGGTGGAGGTACATTCTCTCGGGTGGAATAGGCTGGGTAGAAGAGAGTTGGGTACTTGGATTGTTGTGGGTGTTGAGAAACCGGTGAGAGATTGAGAGATGAATGGTTTGGGAACCCAAGTATACTTTGGAACTGTCCTTATGGATTCATAACCCTGGCTCGAGGGTGACACTGTTGTTGACATTTGGAGCAGCGGTGTCTATGGTTGGGTGGAATGTCCTTGGTCTGCAACCAGTCAGTGTCATCTTTCATAAATATAAGTGTTCTCTATTGTGATATCCTTATTCTGTGTATGAATGTATTTCCGATGTGTAATTTAATTATCATCTACATGTGTATGAATGTATTTTCGTTGTGTATATTTAATTATCGTTTAACGTAATATTTAGATTATGCATGCTTGTTGGATATTGTTGTGCATGTTGTTAAATCTGTTATCGTATTCATCCTTTTGTCTAAAGAAGGTATCTGTAAGAGAAAGAAGTTTGAGGGTAGGCTTGCAGGTAGCGTACCCGGCTTGTGGGTGGTTGGGTATGTTACAGGTAGTGGTGGACAAATTGAGCAAATATTCTCACTTCGTTCCTATCAAGTCGACTTGCAAGGCAATAGATATTGTGAACATCTTCATGAGGGAGATATTTAGACTGCATGGCATGCCTATAGATATTATATCCGATAGAGACACAAAATTCACTTCAATCTTTTGGAAATCCTTGATTTCTGGTCTTGAGACTAAATTGTTGTTTACCATAGTCTATCACCCCCAAACTGATGGATAGGAGGAAAGAGTAAACACAATATTATAAGACATGTTGAGGATGCATGTAATGCATCATCCTAAGAAGTGGGAAGACTACCTACCATTGGTAGAATTTTCCTACAACAACGGTTATCAAGAGTCGCTAAAGATGAGCCCTTTTGAAGCCCTCTATGGTAGACAGTGCAAGATTCCAATCAGCTGGAGTAATCCAGTGGATAGAATTACAATCAGACCAGACATGCTGAAATAAATGGAGCAATAAGTGATTTAGATAAAACAAAATCTGAAAATTGCTCAGGATAGACAAAAGATCTACACCGACCGAAAGAGGATCCCTAGAAAGTTCAAGACAAGAGACCATGTCTATCTTGGAGTTAGACCCAAGAAGAGTTCCCTGATAATGGGAGCTTGTGCCAAGATGGCACCTCATTATTGTGGACCCTTTGAAGTCTTATATAGAGTGGGACCTGTAGCCTATAGGCTATCACTCCCTCCCATAGTAAAGGCACATAATGTTTTCCATGTTTCATTAATGAAGAAATATGTACATGATTCTAATCATATAATTGGCTGGTCTTTGATCTAGGTGGAGCTGGAGGGAGAATTCCTTCTAGAAACTCAATGCATATTAGACAGGAAAGAAACCTCACTCAGGAACTGAACCATTGCATAGGTCAAGGTGCAGTGGAAACACTTTGGCCCAGATGAGGCTACGTGGGAAATGGAGGATGCCATGAGACATGCAAATCTAATTTTGTTTACTCTTGTATATACATAACGTTTTGACAGATAGAACATTGAGGACGATGTTCCTTTAAGGGGGAGGGAATTGTAACACACTGTTTCCCCCATTTTGTAAATATAACTATATTGGCCAAGGAACTATGGAAAACTCAAAGGTGTGAATGTTTGATTTGATGAACCTTGGTATGAAAGGTCGATGAATGTAAAATATGTTATTTTAATAGAAAATGGATACATGTTGCATGATTGTTGGAAAGGGCATGTGATAAGAGAGACCATGAATGATATGAAAGTGATGGTGGAGGGAACCAAGAATGGTTTCATTAACCTCCACCGAAA
>JZKD02S1442674.1:812382-823041 GCA_000966675.3 Picea glauca
GTAACTAGGGGAATCGGTAACAATGACAGTATCGTACTCGTGTGACACGGAGTTGAATCTTGTCGGCTGCCTTATAACCCCTAGGGAGAAACGCACAGCCCACAAGCACGCCCTCTGAGTAAATCAGGGTGAGAATCGACCTTGAGACCTCGTTTTACATATTTCCTTCCATTTACACGACACTTGCCAATCGGTCTACACCCCTGTGGGCTTGAGGGAATAAGTGTTATTCCCATTTTCTTATTACCATTTTTATCTAAGGGAGGGGATCGATTACGTGAACCTCTTGAAGAATTCCAAGAGGTTCTTGTTTTCTCTGCAAGGTTACTTAAACCTACCTCTAGTTTGATGGGGGTTTGGACTGATGACTTGGTCATTGATTTCCCTTTCACTCACTCATTCTTCCCTCGTACACTCCCATGCATGCACTCCCATGTACTCCCTAACCCAATCATAGACCCATCCTCACCTGCGTCTTGGTTGGAAAAGCGAAAGGAAATGGAGTTGCTGAAGAATTAGCCACGAGATAGTTGTTTGTTGTGGTCGTTGGTGTGATCCTACCGTGACCTAGGGCCTTCATGTCTAAAATGCATTGGCATGTGCCCTATTTTTTTCACAAATGTGAGTCCTAAGTGTTCCAGCATTGAAATTCTAGACCAGCTGTGCTAGAATCCCTGGCAGGAAGCAGAAGGACTGCCTGAGGGACTGCATGGCAGAGAAGGGTGGAGGTCCATTCTCTCGGGTGGAACAGGCTGGGTAGAAGAGAGTTGGGTACTTGGATTGTTGTGGGTGTTGAGAAACCGGTGAGAGATTGAGAGATGAATGGTTTGGGAACCCAAGTATACTTTGGAACTGTCCTTATGGATTCATAACCCTGGCTCGAGGGTGACACTGTTGTTGACATTTGGAGCAGCGGTGTCTATGGTTGGGTGGAATGTCCTTGGTCTGCAACCAGTCAGTGTCATCTTTCATAAATATAAGTGTTCTCTATTGTGATATCCTTATTCTGTGTATGAATGTATTTCCGATGTGTAATTTAATTATCATCTACATGTGTATGAATGTATTTTCGTTGTGTATATTTAATTATCGTTTAACGTAATATTTAGATTATGCATGCTTGTTGGATATTGTTGTGCATGTTGTTAAATCTGTTATCGTATTCATCCTTTTGTCTAAAGAAGGTATCTGTAAGAGAAAGAAGTTTGAGGGTAGGCTTGCAGGTAGCGTACCCGGCTTGTGGGTGGTTGGGTATGTTACAGGTAGTGGTGGACAAATTGAGCAAATATTCTCACTTCGTTCCTATCAAGTCGACTTGCAAGGCAATAGATATTGTGAACATCTTCATGAGGGAGATATTTAGACTGCATGGCATGCCTATAGATATTATATCCGATAGAGACACAAAATTCACTTCAATCTTTTGGAAATCCTTGATTTCTGGTCTTGAGACTAAATTGTTGTTTACCATAGTCTATCACCCCCAAACTGATGGATAGGAGGAAAGAGTAAACACAATATTATAAGACATGTTGAGGATGCATGTAATGCATCATCCTAAGAAGTGGGAAGACTACCTACCATTGGTAGAATTTTCCTACAACAACGGTTATCAAGAGTCGCTAAAGATGAGCCCTTTTGAAGCCCTCTATGGTAGACAGTGCAAGATTCCAATCAGCTGGAGTAATCCAGTGGATAGAATTACAATCAGACCAGACATGCTGAAATAAATGGAGCAATAAGTGATTTAGATAAAACAAAATCTGAAAATTGCTCAGGATAGACAAAAGATCTACACCGACCGAAAGAGGATCCCTAGAAAGTTCAAGACAAGAGACCATGTCTATCTTGGAGTTAGACCCAAGAAGAGTTCCCTGATAATGGGAGCTTGTGCCAAGATGGCACCTCATTATTGTGGACCCTTTGAAGTCTTATATAGAGTGGGACCTGTAGCCTATAGGCTATCACTCCCTCCCATAGTAAAGGCACATAATGTTTTCCATGTTTCATTAATGAAGAAATATGTACATGATTCTAATCATATAATTGGCTGGTCTTTGATCTAGGTGGAGCTGGAGGGAGAATTCCTTCTAGAAACTCAATGCATATTAGACAGGAAAGAAACCTCACTCAGGAACTGAACCATTGCATAGGTCAAGGTGCAGTGGAAACACTTTGGCCCAGATGAGGCTACGTGGGAAATGGAGGATGCCATGAGACATGCAAATCTAATTTTGTTTACTCTTGTATATACATAACGTTTTGACAGATAGAACATTGAGGACGATGTTCCTTTAAGGGGGAGGGAATTGTAACACACTGTTTCCCCCATTTTGTAAATATAACTATATTGGCCAAGGAACTATGGAAAACTCAAAGGTGTGAATGTTTGATTTGATGAACCTTGGTATGAAAGGTCGATGAATGTAAAATATGTTATTTTAATAGAAAATGGATACATGTTGCATGATTGTTGGAAAGGGCATGTGATAAGAGAGACCATGAATGATATGAAAGTGATGGTGGAGGGAACCAAGAATGGTTTCATTAACCTCCACCGAAAAAGTACCTTGATGGATTTAATTGCTTAGGATCAGAACAACCCTCTCACCCAAGAATGAATTACAGTCAGGCTGATAGGTGGGAAGACCACCTCATGAGTCAATGAGGGGATGGGGTAGACTGCCCATCTACAAGGCTTCCAAACCTAACCAGAGACTGGGAATTTAGAACACACGCAATCTTGCTGGAAAAGGCAAGAAAGGAAAGTGTGGGGTTCAAGCGAGGAGATTTGTGAAGAGTGCAGAGATGAGGGACGAAGCNACACTTTGGCCCAGATGAGGCTACGTGGGAAATGGAGGATGCCATGAGACATGCAAATCTAATTTTGTTTACTCTTGTATATACATAACATGTTGACAGATAGAACATTGAGGACGATGTTCCTTTAAGGGGGAGGGAATTGTAACACATTGTTTCCCCCATTTTGTAAATATAACTATATTGGCTAAGGAACTATGGAAAACTCAAATGTGTGAATGTTTGATTTGATGAACCTTGGTATGAAAGGTCGATGAATGTAAAATATGTTATTTTAATATAAAATGGATACATGTTGCATGATTGTTGGAAAGGGCATGTGATAAGAGAGACCATGAATGATATGAAAGTGATGGTGGAGGGAACCAAGAATGGTTTCATTAACCTCCACCGAAAAAGTACCTTGATGGATTTAATTGCTTAGGATCAGAACAACCCTCTCACCCAAGAATGAATTACAGTCGGGCTGATAGGTGGGAAGACCACCTCATGAGTCAATGAGGGGATGGGGTAGACTGCCCATCTACAAGGCTTCCAAACCTAACCAGAGACTGGGAATTTAGACCACACGCAATCTTGCTAGAAAAGGCAAGAAAGGAAAGTGTGGGGTTCAAGCGAGGAGATTTGTGAAGAGTGCAGAGATGAGGGACGAAGCTCTTGGATTTGAGGAATAAATGTGAAAAGAATGTGTTTTGATCATGGAAAATAAAACTGATATGGGAGAAGGAGAGTAACCTTCATCCCTATCTATTTCTAAGCTAGAAGAAGAGATTCAATCTCAAAGCATCGTGGTCTAGCCCGCAGGTGGCTAGTGGTAAATTTGTTGGGAGTAACTGAGACTATCGTTGGGTGGAAATGGGGACCCCTTCCAGCAGTTGCTTCACGTTATATGGTTCTTATAAGTGTTTCCATAATTTATGCATTGAATTGGGAATTAATGGTTGCATGAATGTATTTACTTATCTGTAAATGGTTTCTACATTGAAAAGTTTAAATTATGTATATACATTGGCTTCCTTGAGAACTTATGCTTCTTATTTTCCCGCATGATCTAGTTTAACTTTCGAAGGTGTTTTCCCTAGGGAGCTACCTCAAAGTTATGAAATTGGAGCAAGCCTCTTGGAACTGTTATCGTCTCAGTAACCTCATGAGTTTACACCACCCTGTTTCAGAATTTAAGATTCTGTGAAGTAGGAAGGTGTTTCCTTCAAACTAGTAGCCTGAGAGACCTTGATCTTGTGCCCATAGACTTAACTAAAACCTGACTAAGAGTAGAGCTCATAGCCCGAGAGTCATATGAAGGTCCATGTGATATAGGTCTAGGAACCCTTTGCTAAGCCTGAAAGGGGCTACTTCATAATGGTTTCGGAGTTTCAGGAGTTCGATGCCTGGAATGACAAACTTCACGATAGTCAAAATTACCCAAAATCCCTGAGTAACAAGAGCCATAGATGAATCAAGAACCTGACAGAGGAGATGAATTTGAACCATTCATCAGGAGGGAAACCTATCTCAGTCATCAAAATGACTCAAAGACCCACTAGAGTTAACAAATCAAGCATTGGCTACTCGATTAGATCGATGGTTGGAAATCATTGCGAAACACGAAGGTTAAATTAGTGGAAATGCTAGTTCACGGCCCACAATAAACCAACGCCATTGATATTGTTGGAGATGGAAGATAAAAAACCATGATTAGATAGAGTCAGGCGAACACTTCCCATATTGCGAATATTTGGCCCCACAATCACTGTGAACCATTGATCTGTGAACGGAGATCGATGGTGGGAAATCATTACGGAGCGCGGAGGTGAAATTAGTGGACGTGCTAGTTCACATCTTGCAATTCACCAACGTCATTGATCTCTTCAGGATGTAGGATCAATGACCACGATTAGACCGAGTTGGGGTGAGTACTTTTTTTATTGTGGAGGTTGAGCACTCCAATAAAGAGCGAGCACGTTAGTTTCCCACAATCACTTTGAATCGTCAATTGATGAACAATTGACATTAACCGGACCATGACCATGAAAACCTGATGGAGGATGAAATACAATCAGACCAGAGCAATGAGGGCACGTGTCACCCCTGACCTAGCTACATGTCAATCCCTAGCGCACGCATACCTCATCCATGTGTTTGGTGAAATGAATGGGATTCTAGGAGCCCGAGACTTTGGGACTCCAGAGGATTTGAGGTGCTTCAAAAATTCCCAAAGTTTCGAAGTGTTGGAGTAGATCCTAGTCATTAACATAGGAAGGCACATGGAAATAGATCGTTGAATATGGAGAAGAACACTCTGGAGGAATGCAAGGAGTGAATTTCTAAAGGGCCAAAGTCCATTAGAACCATCCATTGGGAGCAGGATGTGTGGCACTCGATATGTAACTACGAGTACGGAGTACTTAGCAGGAAAAAGGCATTGGAATGTTTGAAAATCCCAAACACTGAAGTCCTGAAGTGGACCACAATCATCGATCGCGAAGGGATGCATGGTGCTTGATATGTAACTTTGGGTACAGAGTACTTCATAGGAGAAAGGCATTGGAATGTTGGAAACTCTTGAACGTCTAAGTCCTCAAGTGGACTATAGTCTTCGATCATAAAGGGATGCATGGAACTCGACTTGTAACTCCTAGTACAGAATACTTCAAAGGAGAAAGGAGTTGGAATTTTTGAAACTCTCGAACACCGAAGTACCAAAGGGGACCACAACCATCGATCACAAAGGGACACATGGTGCTCGATCTGTAACTCCGAGTATGGATTACTTTGGGGGAAAAGGATTTGGAGCATTCGAAACTCCCGAATGTCGAAGTCCCGAAGTGAATCAGGATCGTTGAAATCCATGAGGACATGTGGCATCGGATGGTGAACTTCGAAGATTTGTCACTCCAGAGGATTCGCATGATGATTTTCTTGGTGCATGTTTCCTTGGCCTAGTCATAGTCCTAAACATGATGGCATAAGCCCTATAGTCCTTCTCATCATGATAAGTCATGCAATTGGGTCATCAGGCACCAAGGAAACAGGTGCCAAGTCATTTGGGTACCTAACATGGCCTCGTTGTCAAGACCCATTCTTTATTTTCACCATAGTGATGTTCAGAGGGGGTGTTGGAGATACTTCACACACACCTAGGATTTTATTTTCCTAAGGTTTTCCCTATGTTTATTAGTCATTATTCAACATCCTATATTTTAGGGAGAATATTCCTCTAGGAGAATATTCTCTTCAGTTCACACTTCAGTTTGATCNATGAAATACAATCAGACCGGAGCAATGAGGGCACGTGTCACCCCTGACCTAGCTACGTGTCAATCCCTAGCACACGCATACCTCATCCATGTGTTTGGTGAAATGAATGGGATTCTGGGAGCCCGAGACTTTGGGACTCTGGAGGATTTGAGGTGCTTCAAAAATTCCCAAAGTTTCGAAGTGTTGGAGTAGATCCTAGTCATTAACATAGGAAGGCACGTGGAAATAGATCGTTGAATATGGAGAAGAACACTCTGGAGGAATGCAAGGAGTGAAGTTCTAAAGGGCCAAAGTCCATTAGAACCATCCATTGGGAGCAGGATGTGTGGCACTCGATATGTAAATACGAGTACGGAGTACTTAGCAGGAAAAAGGCATTGGAATGTTTGAAAATCCCAAACACTGAAGTCCTGAAGTGGACCACAGACATCGATCGCGAAGGGATGCATGGTGCTTGATATGTAACTTTGGGTACAGAGTACTTCAGAGGAGAAAGGCATTGGAATGTTGGAAACTCTTGAACGTCTAAGTCCTCAAGTGGACTATAGTCTTCGATCATAAAGGGATGCATGGAACTCGACTTGTAACTCCTGGTACAGAATACTTCAAAGGAGAAAGGAGTTGGAATTTTTGAAACTCTCGAACACCGAAGTACCAAAGGGGACCACAACCATCGATCACGAAGGGACACATGGTGCTCGATCTGTAACTCCGAGTATGGATTACTTTGGGGGAAAAGGATTTGGAGCATTCGAAACTCCCGAATGTCGAAGTCCCGAAGTGAATCAGGATCGTTGAAATCCATGAGGACATGTGGCATCGGATGGTGAACTTCGGAGATTTGTCACTCCAGAGGATTCGCATGATGATTTTCTTGGTGCATGTTTCCTTGGCCTAGTCATAGTCCTAAACATGATGTCATAAGCCCTATAGTCCTTCTCATCATGATAAGTCATGCAATTGGGTCATCAGGCACCAAGGAAACAGGTGCCAAGTCCTTTGGGTACCTAACATGGCCTCGTTGTCAAGACCCATTATTTATTTTCACCATAGTGATGTTCAGAGGAGGTGTTGGAGATACTTCACACACACCTAGTATTTTATTTTCCTAAGGTTTTCCCTATGTTTATTAGTCATTATTCAACATCCTATATTTTAGGGAGAATATTCCTCTAGGAGAATATTCTCTTCAGTTCACACTTCAGTTTGATCAATTGAGTGGAGTCTAGATGCCACATTGGGATTATCACCATGCAGCATTGGGATCATCACCAACTAATGCACATTATCCTTGGGATCATCACCAGAATAGCTCATTACTCATGATTCCTTGATATCCTCCTCACTTCACTCTATTTCAGTCAGTTAATTGAATACTGAGAGACTAGTTAACTCAGACTAGGTGGTAGTTCACTCCTGTAACTTCTTGAGAGACTAGACTAGGTCACAGTTTACTCTCGTAAATGTTGGTGTGTGTCCATATCAAAATAGAAAACCAATATGGTGTATTGGCTTATCCTCCATTTCACATTATTTGAGTTATACAAAGTATATCATGTGTAAATGATCATTCATTCGTTTGGTTAATGAGAATTATTCCATTCTTTCTCTCCTGCTTCTCTTTTCTCATATTTTCTCTATAAATTGTGTATGTCATTTGCTAGCTAGATATATTCTATGTAGGTTCAACACATTTACACTCCATCATCTTTATTCTCGTCCCCTATGGGTTCTTTTCAGGTTCAGCGTGGTCGATCTTGCAAAGTCTCGTTTGGTTCGAGTCCCAACTTCTTGTACCCAGATCTTGTCGGGGACATGCATGAAGGAAAACAAATGAAGAGAAGACCTCTCTGATACCATTGATCCAGATTTATGAGAGGAATAAAAACAATAACACACTGAATACAATAAAAAAAAGATACTGAGAACAAAAACAGATATCCAATGAACAATAACTTCTATTGAATAAATAAAATAGTATGAAACTGTAAAACCGCAGAACTAAAACAACTTGCTCGAATGGTGGTAGCTATCTCTGAGTAGAAATGTGGTTGTTATGCGCATTCATCTGAGAAGAATGATTAAAATCAGGCTCTATATTCCTTTTTAACATTACTCATGAATTCCAAAATCCTAGACATCCAAAAACCTAACCCTAGGAGATGAAATGCCAAAAGTTATGTGGGCCCCGATGGGTAAGTTGGTACCTCAACATCCCAGGGTCGTAACTTTTGCATACGATCTATGTTTTAGGCATGTGATAGCCTTTTGGAAAGGTATTTTAGATAACTACACATTATTCCATAAAAATCAAACTTTGTCTACAGTTTGATTGTGTCAAGCCAAAAAAAAAACATTGTTTAGGGCCCCAAAACGGCCCTGGAAGTACAGAAAGATGTACTGACATGAAAACATCCAAAATAAGTTAGTTGGATCAGGTGGGTGGCCACCAATATCCACCTGGAAGTTGTGTATGGATTTAGATAGCCCCGAAGTGTAGAACCCACAATTACAAATAATTACAGAAGAACGTGTTGAACTAAAAGTTGTCAAGAGGAGCCTGTCTGAATAGGTGGGTGGCCACCAATATCCATCTGGATCATACCATTTTGTAGTGAATGCACCAGCTCTAGTGTCATGCAAATACTTGTAAGAGATCGCATGTTCATATCTATTCATCATGATTAATATCCATTTTGTAACCAACTAATTGGCCATGCTTGAGGTTGTTAGTGAGCTGGTAGAGTTGTTATCATTGTAATGGTTATGGGTAGATAAAAGGGAATGCATGCAAACCAGTTAGTGATTCTAGAGTCTATATTTGGTTATGGTTATTATGAATGTGGTAGTCTTTTGAATGTAATATGAGATATAAATTATATCTAGATTTGAGTGCTCCGCTCTATGGTTTGTTTTCAAGGAGTCTTTGAGAAGGCTACAACCTAGTATGTAATTGAATGTTTATCTATGATTGACTAATGAAAAGAATGAGACCCAAATTGATACGTCATGTCATGGGATCTTTTATGGATGAATATTTTCTATATGTGTTAGAATATAATTTACATGTATGAATGTTGATGTGAATAGGTAGAATCTAATGCACAGTTTTGAGTTATGTGTTTCCTGTATGTAATATTCCTTCATGCAATGCACAAATGTTTGGACTTTGTGATTCTCATGAGCGTATTGGGTGAGACCTTATTTGTTTCTTGAATATTGAATATGTCGGCATTGATGAGATATTTTTTGGTAAATCCTTTTGAATGTTGGGTCTGGAAACCCAAGCCAATAGTCTTATTTATAGGCAATCTAATTACTTGAATATTGTTAAATGTAGAGTATTTCCCTACATAGTATGTGCATGGATAATTGTACTTCTAGAAAAATTAACAAGAAGAACCTGTTATATATCAATTATAATCCATTCACTCATGAAAATAATTTAGGGTTCATAAATAGCTATAAGTTCTCATTGTTCAGTAAAACATGTTCATTTGAGGAACACTCCAACGACAATGTTCTTTATGAAAAGGAATGCATATATATTTTTCATTGTGTATACAATACATAGTTTGTCTCCTAGTGATAAGCTTTTAATAAACTATAACTTTTGTATACCACAAATAGATCATCAAAGGTAACTTGCAGTGGTACTATCTTTAGATGTCCCTTGAGGAATAAGAAAAATATCATTACATAATTGTATTTTTACATTTTCAATGGAATTAATATAAATGTGTTTCTTGATTCAACATTTGTTTTATTAATTTGTAAATTTCCATGCTTTTCAATAAATTTTTGATCTAACATTTGAACATACTAAATGCATTGTGTTTACTAATAACATCAATTTAATGTTCAAAATTTTTGCAATCAGAATTTGGATGATGATTCACATGTCTCCCATCTACTGTTACACCCCACTACAATGTCAACATGAGAGAAGGTTCCTAAATGAGCACAAATCATAGAATAATCATACCAAGCATGGTTGAATCAACCACCTATTCAAATCCATGCTATGTCCTGAGTCACCAATTGAAACATCTATAGTAACACCAATTATTCACATGTTGGGGATGAAGACAATTATATAGAGATTAGTATGGCTGATTTCTTATGGGATGTACATGCCATGGAGGGAATGTTCTTAAATGTATTCCAACAAGATGACCTAAGGGAAAATTCTCATATCATCAATACCTTCTTCAAAAGTGTGAAATCTTCTTACACCACCCCTCTCTTTGGGCATGGGTCAAGGTCCACCCAATTGAGGAAAACAATATTGTTGTAGAACTTGAAAGAAATGTATGGTATGTCAGAAACCCATTTCTTGGAACTACTAAGGTAACTTACAATTAATTCCCCTCTATTTTAATGATATCATCACATAATCAAAAATTAAAATGGATTTTATGTGTGAGTAATGAAACTATTGTTACACATGAAATTTGCACACCTAGGTACCTCGCCCTAAGTGTCATAAAGTGTCATATAAGTGTTGCATACACCTTGACACCATGGAATAACCTATGTCACAATCCCTAGTCAATGTGGAGGAGGGATATATTACATGAA
>JZKD02S1442675.1:0-14016 GCA_000966675.3 Picea glauca
AAAGTATTTGAGACATTAGATCTATTTGTTTTTGCATGCATGCGGATTCTGGATGGAATCCTTTGTGACAGTATGTGCATTTCTCCCATTTTCTTCCCTTTTCCCCTTTGGATCCAAAGGCATCGATGAAGGGTTTTGTGTACCCTTCCTTCTTCGGATGTGCATGAGCTTTCCTTTTGTCTTTATCTTTAGATTTCTGATATTTATGGCTGTCATCTTGCACAGTGAGTGCATGCACCTTTGGGCCTCTGATTTTGCCCATGTTGATGAGCTTGGTTTGCTCTTATGTTAAGGATTTGATAAAGTCCTTAAGAGAAGGCATCTTCCAGGTGGCTCCAAAGGCAACTCTGACAAAATGGAATGTGGATACAAATATAGAGAATTCAAGACCAAGCTTGGAGAGAATGGTGCGAACCATTTGTTTCTCCTCCTTAGATTTATCAACCCCACAAGCTTTGAGTTGCGACAGTAAATCCTTGAATTTTGTAAAGAAATCTTGGATATTGTCGAAGCTTTTTGGATCCAATGTGAGCAATTCCACCTCCARCATGTGTCCCCTCATCTCATCATGTTTGCCAAAGTGCCCTTCCAAGGTGGTCCAGGCTTCATTGGGAGTCTTATAGGAAGATATGTGAAAAAGGAGATCGAGAGAAATAAGACTGCAAATTGTTCTGAATGCTTCATCCATTCGATTCAAGTACTTGGATTTTTCTATGGCTGATGTCAGTTCTGTGTCTATATTCAAGGTTAACCTATACAATCCTTTGGTTCGGAGATGTATGACTATTTTCTCCTTCCATGCAAAGTAGTTGTAAGGTGTAAGAATGAATTCTTTTTGGAAATCCATCTTTTTGATGTCTTCAATCTTTTGTACCTACAAAAAAAATTTGGTGTAGCTTTTGCTTAGCAATCCGTCGGCTCTGATACCATGTAAATGTGTTGAACCTGCACAGGATAGATCTAGCTAAAAAACACTACACACATTTGTAGAGAGACATTGAGAAAGAAGGAGGAGAGAAAGAATAGAAGAATTCGTATTAACCGTTATGAATAACTCAACTAGTCAAACTGAAGTGTCAACTAAAAGAGAATATTCTCCAGGTGGAATATTCTCCCCTAAAATATAGGAGACTGGATAATGACTAATTATGACTAATAAACAAGGAAAAACCTTAGGAAACAGAAATCCTAGGTGTGTGTGAAGTAACTCCAACACTTTTCACAAAAGAAAAGGTTATGGAAGGCATCAAACAATTAGCATCCAACAAAGCTACAAACGTCAAGGTTCTACAAACAAAACACCTCAATTGGGAGCAAAAACATCTTAGCCACCGCATAGAAGCAATGTTGTATTAAATGATTGCAGAAGGCCTCCCAAAGTGTTGGAAAATCAAAAAACAAATGAAGGACCCTAAGAAGCAAACTAGGGGCAAGCCGACTTTTGACCAAGGCACTCACCATTAACCACTGCCTTACTCATGGAAGAGACAACGTAGGGTAACAAACACAAGGCATTGTGGTGTTGTTTTGTAGACTTTAGAAAGGCCTTTAACACAATTCCAAGGGAGAAGTTATGGGAGCAACTCTTGGAATTGAGAGTTCCAACCAAATGGAGGGTAGCAATTCACAAATTATACAATCAAGTCAACACCAAAATCAGAACTCAAGAGGGTATTTCATAGAGTTTCAACAACATTGGAGTAAAACAGGGTTGCCCCCTCTCCCCGGCATTATTGAGGTTGAACATTAACAAATTAAAAGAATGGATCAATAGGAGAAAGGGAGGCGCAAACATAACAGGCATGATAATCAAAATCCTTTTATACACAAACAATGCTATTCTAGCGACAAGAACATTATGTAGCCTACAAGAACATCTCTTGGATTTAGAAACACTTTGCAAAGAAATGAGTGTGGAAATTAATATAGGCAAAATCAAAGCTTTGGTTGGAAGTTGCACCCTAAGTTTTTCTTGAAAAATAGGAAAGAGAGGAAACTTTTGCTTAATCAATCCTAGAGAGCATAGGTTCAAGAGGTTGACAATGAAATGGAAGTGAAATATAGACAAATAGATAGATCAATTTTTAATAAACGTACATGAGGCGAACCCAAGCTTTTAACAATGCTAATAAGTCTTATAAGGATGGCCCCTCCATTCCTCATCTTAGGATTTTGAGTGGCATTGGCTAGTCTCCCTTCTTGTTTTCCTTTATCAAGGAATTTCTCATTCAATGTAAGAGATGAAGTTGATTTGTTTGAACTTCAACAAGGGATGGAGTCTAAGCATGCTCCACATGCATGGCTTACATACAAGCTTCATCAAGGGTTTGCATATCAAACAAGGCAAGCTCCTTCAATATATAGCTCTGCAATCTACCTATATACTTTAGCAATACATTCCAATCTTCAAAATTTTGCAACAATGGCTTGTTAAGTCAATGAAAGTGAGTAGCTAATATAACCTCCACCAAGGTTCAATTCCTACAAGTGACATGCGCATGCTTGTGCTCACACTTCTGGATGTGTGCCAATGTAGGCAACAGTGATTGGGGCTTGGTGCAAGTCCCAAGCAACTTTGGAAAAATAGGCACACCCACTTATGCCTTCTAAGCCAAAGGCAATATAAACACCTAATCCATTCAGATTCTTTTCACATTGTTAGATTATGGTGGTTCATCTTCCAAAACCAAGTCCTAAAGATATTTGCATTGTTACAAAACTTTGGTCCTTGCAACCTTGAGTTACAAGTCTTTAATCCTTATAGTATTGGATTATGAGATCTTTACTCCCTACAACATTAGGTTGCAATCAACATCCACTTCACAACCCCTTATTATGATGCACTAGTCAACTCCTATTTCCTTTAGCGAGTATTTGAACCTTGCAACCATGGGCTTCTACAGTTCCACCTTGCAATGCATGCACATATCACAAATTATCCTTGTAATACTACAATATATCACAAACAAAGTTTGTGGTTTCCATGCTACACTACAATCGTTGCCTTATGATTTTTTTGGGGGCCTACATGTATAATTTACAATACCCCAACATATCACAACCCAAGCTTGTGATTTCCATGCTACCTTGATTTGGCCTACTAACTACCTCAATTTGGCCATCATTCTATGGGTGAAAAGAGGTACAAAATCATCATTGACAACCTAAAAGCTTCCGCAAAGATTTCCAAATGTGATTGAGAAATCTGGAGTCATAATTAAAAATGAGGGTCAAAGGTAGGTGAAAATGGCTAAAAACATGTTGAAATATGAGTCCAACAACCTTAAAAGCATCAACATTTTTGCTACAAAGAACAAAAACTATGATGTTCAATAATCTATAGACTACCACAAATATACAACCAAGGCTTTGTTGGGTAGTGAGCAAACCACTAATAAAATCAATGTATTTCATGTCTTAGACTTTTGCAATTAGTATCAATGTTTGAGGGTTTTTTCGAAATTATCGCATCCATTTTTAATTCAACGTTTTGGACCATACCACTATGGTCCCATCATTAGGAATCATAATTATTATTCCTAATGATGGGACCACAATGGTATGGTCCAAAACATTGAATTAAAAATGGATGTGATAATTCCAAAAAAAACCTCAAACAAAATGAATGTAGATGGATTACAATGGCTTAGATGAACCAAAAAGGGTGGGTAAAACCCAA
The DNA here is from genome assembly GCA_000966675.3 of Picea glauca. Lineage (NCBI taxonomy): Eukaryota > Viridiplantae > Streptophyta > Pinopsida > Pinales > Pinaceae > Picea > Picea glauca. The sequence goes on from JZKD02S1442675.1 coordinate 3,680, forward strand.
ATTTCTTGTTAGAAGGCCAGCTTCGGTTCCAATGTGAACACCTTCAAATTTAATACTTGGCATGTATCTTCATGGGACAAAAGAAATACCTCTACAGGTGCAACACAATTTCCTACACACCAAAATGCCTCCCACGAGATGAAGAATGGACCTCCTTAATGAGAAAAAGGCATGTTGGACCAATTGTTATAGACAACTAATTCACTGTGTGCATGAGGCCATCTCCCATTGTAAATTGTAAGGTTGATTTGGAATCAAATAATATTTTAGTATTCTAGCACATCAACTTGTTATTTCTTGCAAACTTACTCTTTGTTCGCATAGTAATTTTGTTATTGTTTTATAAGAAAGGGCTTATGTACAAGATATTTCTAGCTAATTCATATGGTATTACAATGCTTCTAGTTACTACTAAGGACAGGCATCCTAAAATCCATATATTAGCTTAAGGGCAAGGACTAATCTTCAATTAGGAAACATATCTTAATTTTCAAATCTATCCAAAAAGGCAATGCTAAAAAAAATAATGAGAAATCATTTGACAAGTAGATCTGCTCCATAAAATAGATCCTGATATGTAATCTAATCAACTAAAATTAAGTTTTGTGACAACCCAGGATTTTGATCTCTAACTAATTTCACTTTTTTTCAGATGGTGCCATGGCACAAGCTCTGCAAATAAAGTTGCATAGCTCATTCTTGGTCTCCCATTACCTATAAAATGGATTTCTCCTCCATTCTAATTGGCATGACATGCCCCACCATGATTTGTTTGATGCAAGGCTGTCAACTTTGCCCATTGTCATTACTTAGCTCCCAGTTTCTTAACCTAATCAGATCATCATATTTTGCAAAATATTTCAAACTCAAGTTTCCTAATTGCCAATGTACTTAGCTATTAGCAAAGGAGTCTGTGTGCTAGAACTCTGCAATTACACTTCATAATCTTTTGTAATATTTTGTGAGACTTTTAACCCTATTGTGTTTCATTTAGGATGGCCCATCTATCTTCGGTTGTTAAAGAATTTCTCAACTTTTTTTTACCTAGATGAGATAACATTCTGGGACATCAAGCATTTGCATCAGTTCATTTAGTCCCTGTTATTAATTATTTGGAAAAGAATTGCCAGGCAGGACGTTTCTATAAGATTGGCCAGCAGTAATCACTCCCTAAATGCTTTCACAGGAAAATTCTTTGATAGGAACATAATCATGAATCACAATGAAAAGGATTTCCTACATGATAACGATCATCAATACAAGCAAAAAAAATATATCATGTCAAAAGTAAATGTGGTAACCATCAGAAAAGTAAAATAAGAAAATGAACCGCCATACCACACATTTCAAGTGTACAACTACCTTAAAGAAACAAGATAGAGCCATAGAGAAACTAATATGCTGTCACAAAACAACCCACCTCAGCAAGGCCTTCGGCAAGGCATTTGAGCTGCGCTGTGAGAGAAGTCACCTGCTCTTGAAGATTGGGGATAACCTGGCGGGCCTGCTTTAGTTCTCTTCCTTGTTTCTCCAATAGTTCATGAAGTCGAGGGGGGGCCTCCTTTGATGTTGGAAATGCACCTTTAAGTCTTTTCATCTCTTCTTGCTGTTTTGAACACAATTCCTTTAGCATTATTCCCATGCTTCGCAAGTCCTCTACCTGTTCAAACTTCAAACATGAGCAAGGCATCTCTGAATGTAAATTAAAAGAATTAAATTTGAACCAATTTTAATCCCAAATATTTGATCCAAAATACGACTCTTCTGCTGCAACAAGTGAGCACCATAAAAAGGCCACATCATATACCTGAAGCATAATATAATCAAAAATTGCAGAGTTCTAAAGGTTATTGCTGGTGGTGGTCAATGCATCTACTATTGGTGCATAGCGAGCACCATAACCATTGCCAGCTTACTATAAAATGTGTCCGTGGTCTAATATGTGTCCATAGCAATCGAGATAATTTGCTCCATACAGAATTCTAAAGTATCAGTTTATCAAAAGACTCCTTCACCGTTTCAGTATTTGCTGAATTCATCTGATAGGTCAGGGAAAAGAACCGGTGGGGGGCCTGCTCGCTGGGGGGTCTTTGTATTTAGCTCCGACTTCAACTATGCATTTTTTAGCCAAATACTGCCAATGCGAGACTAACGAGCTTGAAGTTTACATTAGGCAGAGAAGAAAACAGCCCCCAAAGAGAGAGAGAAGGAAACATCTAGATAACACTATTCATTTGGAACTCCTTTCCACAACTCAATAAATCTCATTTCCAAATAACCAGACCAAACTCACTCCATGAGAATGCATAGCAGGACCCTCAAACTATAAAAAAAATGCCACCCCCTAACCTCCGTTAGTTCAGAACTGCATGATGCAATGCAATGCACCCCATGGCATTTAAGAAACAGAGTACATGCAGCAAATGCAAGAAACCAAATGCTCTGCCCTGCAGTAAACTGAGTTAATGCCACACGCTAAATAAGATAAGATAATTGCATTAATGTCCAACAAAGGTAGGTCAATGTGACAGGAAGTACATCCAACAGAAGTGCGAAAAGGCATTTTCTAGAACAAAAGAAATATAAGTATCAAGGCCATTAAATTACATGTCGTAAACTTGTCATGGGTTTTGGTTAATTGGTGAAGTGGGGGTTGTTTATATCCGGCCAATATCCAAATCCCTCAAAGACACCATTGCCCTGCATGGCCCTTCTCGGCCGTGCAAGCAACCCATCTCGACCGTGTAAGTGATGGCCGTGCAAGCAACCCATCTCGACCGTGTAAGCGATAAGCAGGTGAGTACAGAGTTGTAATAGTGGTCTGCTACATTCTACTGAAATATGATCAGCTACATTCTATTGCGGTACCCCTAGAATAAGAAAGGGCGTGTTTGCCACGTAGTGAAGATAAGAAGCATTTTGTTAAAAATATATATATAATAAAGAACAAAACAATCAACTCGAATGTAAAAAGTTGTGAAAAACAACTACCAACCTCTGCATTCTTGTTTGCAAGCCTTTTGTGCAGCTCCTCTATTTCCATCTCATACCCCCTATTCTTCTGCAAAAGCTCTTGCTCACTCTTGAGCACCACAGACAAAGGGCGGGTACTTTTAGAGTCTGTGAGCAGTTTCTTCTGAGAGGGCGGAGTCTCAGACGACTTGCCTGAAACTTTCTGGAGTAGTTTTTTCTGCAAGCTCGTTATTCTGGTAGCCTTAGCAGAAGCTTTCTTCAGATCCTCTGCAATTATATCCGCAGGAATGACGAGGGTATTGGCATTAGAAGCCAAAGGCTTCCCTTTGTTATGCATGAATTTCTTCACCAAGGTTGTCATATTGTGATCCGATTTTGGTTTGGAATGGCGACTAGAAATGCCATCAGAAGCTTTTGTGACGACAATGGCAGATGTTTGCAAATTAGGTTCCTTCCTGACTGAAGATGACGATGGATTTTTGTCCCTGATGGAAGGCGAGGAGGTTGCATATCTGTTGCTTAGGCTGCTCACCAGGCGTTTCACAGAAGAGCCTCTCCGTTCAGAGCTGTTGCTTATTGTTGTAGAGGAGCTGTCAGAGTGATGGGAAGACACAGATGAACGGCCATCGAATGGAGTGGCCATTACAGAGGAGGGCAACACCTTGCTCTGTGCAGGAGTGCTGCTTTGATATCGAGAACTGGCCTTGCTCGCCATCGCAGTTTATTGATATCAGAAATGTGATTGTGTACCCAATAACTATAGAAAAACTAAGCCTTAATTATGAATCATAAACCATGTCTCGAAGGTAGTAAATAACACGGGGTGTAGGCAAATACTGCGAGAGAGAATGTTGGGATCGGATGGAAGGGAAGGGAAGAGAAGGGTAGGATAGGGTATGTATGGAAGACGGAAGGGGAGGGTTGGCAGATGATTTTGGGGCTTTGCGACAGGAAGGACGCTGTTTACGATAAGGACTGATTTGCGCGGACTTTTTTGGTTTTGCGCTCTCCTCTTCGAAATTCAAATTTGATGTTGCGGATTTCCAAAGTAAGCACACATTGCTAGTGGCATCCATGTGTACCTGTCTCCGTTTGAAAACATTTTTTATATCATTGAGATCCATAGCAGAGACACGTGTATGCACCCAAGGGGATGGAATGTTATTCAATTCTATGTAGTGTGAATGCCTGCAAGGCTTTTCCTTTATTAGCGCATTGGTACAAAAATTTACTTTTTATATCAACACTCACTTTTAAAAGGATCTTTTACAGTATAATAATATTTGGTTAAAGGTACAATTAAATATAATTATTATTAACCATGATCAAAATTGATGAATAAAAAGATTATATTTCAAATTATTATTAAAAAAATATTTTATATATATATGGTTATTTGAGATTTCTTAATATAAATCATAAGAGTGTATATTTTGACTGAACACTTTACTCATTTATGTATCGAGACACTTCATCCATCATTAAGAATAATAATAGAAATTATGTTATTTAAAATGAATGTTTAAGATAATTTTATTTTTTTTAATTATATTAAAATAAAACTTTCCAAAAAAGGATAAATGGATAATAAATGAAATTGCCGTTATAAATAATCAAAAATAAATTGTTAAATGACACTCTAAACTCATTAAATATCTAAATGAGTTTTTGTTAAATTAAAAAAAAAAAAAACTTTCAAATTTAAGTTTATTATTATTATAGTGATGGCAGTTGTTTTATTTAACTTAACCATTCTATTATATTATTTCACTCAATATTTTGTTTTTTTTTTATCAATTAGTTGTTGGCCCATTAAAAAATTAATTTTTTAATTGAATATTATTGTTATTATTTTAATGATAATTGTTATTTTATTAATTTTTACTATATTTCTTTCCTATTTAATATATTATTTAATCTAATTTCATTTCTGGTAAATATTTTATTATTTTTTTTAGCTAACCTATTAACTCATATTGTTTATTTAGGTTTAACCGTTTATAGTTTACCATCCAAAAAATGTGGGGAGTACCTTTACCATCCATTAAATGTGAGGAAGTACTCTAGGTTTCCCATGTTAATATATATATATAGAGAGAGAGAGAGAGAGAGAGCCCTCATGTAATATGGGGTAAAGGTAACATATCAACATAGCTCGGGGCATGGTTAGGTATGAGCCAACTAGAGTTATGCAAGAAGAAAACAAGATCCATGGTTTAGAAGTGTAAGATTTAAACATGTGAACTAAAACAATGCATACAGATTCTTAAGAAAAACGTAAATTAATCAATGGCTCATACAAATAATACACAGAGATTTTCACTTGAAACCCTTAACCGGGAGAAAACTAGCCTTCCTTAGTGCCGCACCTCTCAACTCTTCATTGTATTAATTTCATTATACACAATATTTTAAGTACTATGCATCTACCAAAACCCTAATCCCTTAATCCGTGATTAATTTATAAAACCGCTAAAAATAGCAAAAACCGCCCCAAAAACAATTTTGAGGCGTTGCACCAAATGTTCCGCATAACCAAGGGGGGGAAATCCTACCCCCCGCCCCCTTGGGACCCCCCTAGGAAAGCACCTGGCGCACACGACACAAAGGGCACTACTAGGGAGGGATTGTCAAACACAGTCGTCAAATTTGACAGGCAATGAATATAACACCTACCCAACATTCTCTCACTTGTTGTTTTCTTTGCATACATGGAGTCACGGGATTACATAGTCAACAATCTAGGGCAGTAATGCCCATTGTTTCTCTACAATAGGAGAACTTCTCGATGCTCCCAAACTTTGTCAATGAATCTGCAACATTCTTTAAAGTGTCAACCTTCTCCAGAAACACCCTTCTTGTCTTCAACCATGTCTCTCACAGAGTGATATTGAACGTCAATATGCTTTGTCTTTGAATGATGAGTTGGGTTAGTTTCCAGGAAGATTTCACTCTAACTGACACAATCTAACCTTATTGCTTGTTGTACCAACTCGATACTTGAACATAATCTCTGTAACCAGACTACTTCCTTGCTTGCATGAGTGGCTGCCATGTATTCACCTTCTGTAGTTGAGAGTGCCACTACAACCTATCTTTTGCTCATCCAACTAATTGCTCCTCCAAATAGGTTTAATACATACCCACTTGTAGATCTTTTGTGATCCTGGTCTCCAACCTAGTCTACGTCAACAAAGCCATGTATGTCCAACACTTTGTCCAATCCTGGTCTTTCTTGGGAGCATGATCCATAACTAGAAGTGTCACACGAATACCTGAAAACCCTTTTTATTGTTGTCAAATGTTCATTCCCTAGTTTTGACATACACCTACTCAAAACTCCCATTGCATGTTCTATGTCTCGTCTAGTACAGACCATTACATACATCAAACTGCCAACTGCACTAGCATATGGAACGTGGGACATGTCCTCTTCCTCTTCTTGTGTCTTAGGACACTGATCTGCAGATAACTTTACACCTACAAGAATAGGAACCTTGATCAATTTACTTTTCTGCATATTAAACCTTTGTAATATCATCTCGACATATTTTCTCTGATTCAACCAGAGTTTCTTGTTAGCACTATCTCTTTTAATCTCCATTCTCGGAATAACGTTAGCAGCCCCGAGATCCTTCATGTCAAATTTGGAGGATAGTTGTGATTTCACCTCCTTGATTACATCCATGTTGTTCCCTACCAACAACATGTCGTCAACATATACAACACTACATAAATGAAGTGATTACTGACCTGCTTGGAATATACACAGTGATCAACCCTGCTTCTCACAAATCCCAATCCAAGGATGTAAGTGTCAAACTTTTGGTACCACATCCTAGGTGATTGCTTCAAACCATATAGTGACTTCTTTAGCTTACATACCAACTCTTTCTTTCCCTTCACTACAAAGCCTTATGGTTGCTTCATGTAGATTTCTTCTTCCAAATCCCCATGTAGGAATGTTGTCTTTACATCCATCTTTTCTACTTCAAAATCGAAAGCAACAACAATAGGTAAAAGAAATTTAATAGAATTTAACTTGGCAACAAGAGAAAAAATTTCACCAAAGTCAATTCCCTCTACTTGGGAATAACCTTTTTCTACTAACTGAGCTTTGTATTTCTCCATTTTGCCTTATGCATTCAACTTCTTCTTAAACACCCATTTGTTGTCGATGGCCTTTCTTCCAGTTGGAAACTCAACTAGATATCATGCCTCATTCTTATCCAAGGCATCCATCTCTTCAACCATATCCTTCTTCCAGAGTTTATTATCCTTTGAATTCATTACTTCCCTGATAGTTCTAGGATCATCATTAGTAATAGATAAAGCAAAATTAGCATGAAAATAAGGTGGACTACACATTTTTGGTTGCCTTCTTTCCCTCATTTATCTCCTCAATACTGCAGTATGAGGTTGTTATTTTTCTGGTTCATCTTCTTTCGTTGATTCAAATTTTGCATCATCCAACTCAAACTCTATTTTCTCAAATTATTCATGCCTTGGTAAGAATTCTTGTTTGGGAGCAATTTTAACCTCTCTAAAAACAACATCTCGACTGTAAACAGTCTTCTTAGTTTATGGGTTCCAAAGCTTATAACCTTTCATCCCGTCTTTATAACTAATAAAGATACAATTTTCGGCTTTATTATCCAACTTACTCCTATTTTCCTTTGGAACGTGTACATAAGCATTACAACTAAACACTCTGATATGTTCAAGAGAGGGTTTCTTAGTAGTCCATACTTCATGTAGAGTTTTTTCCACCAACATTGATGATGGTGATCTATTTACTAGGTAACATCCAGTACCCACTGCCTCTGCCCATAATTCTTGTCCTAACTTGGCACCACTAAGCATGCTCCTTGCTTTTTCCATCAACGTTGTGTTCATCCTTTTTGTAACCCCATTTAGTTGAGGTGTGTATTGAGTAATATTATGTCGTGTTATACCACACTTCTTACATAACTCTTTGAATTCATTCCCACCAAATTCTACACCATTATCTGTCATCGACACCTTTATTTTCTTCTCTGTCTAATTCTCTATCAGAGCCTTAAATTCTTTAAATTTATCAAATACCTCATATTTCTTCCTAAGAAAACAAATCCATGTGTTCCTTGAGAAATCATCTATGATCAAAACATAATACACATATTTACCTAGTGATGGAACGAGCACGATTCCAAACACATCATTGTGTATCAACTCTAAGATCCCCTTTGCTCTTGTAGCACCAAATGGGAATCTTACTTGATTATGTTTACCATATATGCAATGTTCACAAAAATCAAAATCCAGGGTGCAATTAGACATACCTTCAACCATACATTTACCATGTAGTGTTCGAAGGCCCTTTTCTCCAATATGTCCCAGTCTTTGACGTCATAGGATGGTATTCTTTCCAGGGACAATATGGATCTTGTCTTCTTTATTTCTCTGCTCATGAACAACAAAATTGTTACACCCACCAGTATAAGTGCTTCCCAAAAACTTGTACAGAGTTCCACATCGAACTCCCCGCATCAACATCATTTCTCCTATGACCATCTTGCAAGTGCCCTTTCCCAATAAAGTATCCACACCTGCATCATCCAACTTACTTGCAGATATTAGGCTCCTGGCTAGATCTGGAATGTGCATAACTCTAGGGAGAGTTCTAATCCTTCCATCTTTCATCAACAACTTAACCCTTCCATGTCCCATGATTTTGGTTGTTGAGTCATCTCCTAGGAAGACATCACCACCATCATACTTTTCATATTCATTGAACCACTTCCAGTGAGGAGTCATATGAAATGATGCACCTGAGCTGATCAACCATGCATCATGATTTGCATGTGTTGCTATAGATTCCAAGTAAACAAAACCTCCTTTTTCTATGGAGGTTTTCGCCTCTATGGAAGAGGCATCATCGGATCCCTTTGCTTTATCAACTTTCTTAGACCTGCAATCTTTCTTATAATGCTCAGTTTTACCACATTTTCAGCATTTCCTCAAAGATTTTCCTGAGGATTTAGATCTACCTTTAGATTTAGATATACCTTTAGATTTGGATCCCCCCCCCCAAAGACTCATTTGTATTCCTATCTTTGGGATGACCTCTCGCAAATAAAGCATTTGTGTTATGACTATCCATGCTTTTCTGCCTCATCTCTTCTGATAACAATGATGAAACTACATCCTCATACTGCAATGCAAATTGCATGGTACTACCAATTGCTACAACCAAATTATCCCAGGAGTCCTGCAAAGAACATAACAAAGTAATACGCTTATCTTCTTCTGCAAGCATAATATTAACAGATCCAAGTTGACTTACCAGAGTATTGAAGGAATTTAGATGCTCTGTCACATAATCTCCATCTTCCATCCTAAGATGATACAACTTCCTTCGAAGAAACAACTTGATTACCATGGACTTTGACTGATATAAATTTCCCAACATTTCCCATAGTTCCTTGGATGTAGATTATCCCGACACATTCAATAACATTGAATCTGCCAGACAGATTCAAATCATACTCCTTGCTCTTTTATCCAACTTCTCTCAATCTTCTTTTGATATACTAGTAGATTGGGTACTATTAGTTTTTGTAACAATAGATTGTGTACCAGTAGGTCATGTACCAGAATCCACAACAATCCATTGTTCTTTGTCTACAAGAAGGTCCTCCATCTTGAGCTTCCATAGCTCAAAGTTTTTACCATTGAACTTCTCAATCTCGATTCTAGAACTTCTTGCCATTATCTCTCAATACACGAATCACCATTGCAAATCTCCCACTGAACCCAGGTTTATCACAGACTCAAGATAAACTTGATCTATCAAGACCGAGCCAAACCCTTAGCAATAAAGGCGTCCCCCTGAAGCCAAAAACGTGCTCTGATACCACATGTAAATTTTAAACCTATGAAGTAAAGAAATGTATACAGATTCTTAAGAAAAAACCTTAACCGAGAGATTTACGCTGGAAACCCTTAACCGAGAGAAAACCAACCTTCCTTGGTGTCGCACCTCTCAATTCTTCATGGTATTAATTTCACCATTCACGATACAATATATACACAATATTTTATGTATTTTGCAACTACCAAGACCTTAATCCCTTAATATGGGGTTAATTTAGAAAATTGCTTAAAATAGTGAAAAATGCTAAAATAGAAAAAAACACACAAAAAAAAAATCAGGGTGTTGCCCCAAACCCCATCAGCTTCGGGCTATCGCCCAGAGCCAAATGCTTCATGTAACCAATGAGGGTCAATCCTTGCCCCCTAGGATAGTGTATGGTGCACACAACACAAAATCCATTGCCAGGGAAGGATCATCAGACGCAGTTGTCAAATATGACGCTCCCCCC